>QQNG01000276.1:600000-761852 GCA_003666085.1 Pseudocercospora crystallina
GCCATGACTTCGCGCATCTCTGCTGACAGTAGCATGATCCGCTTCCCTTGTCTAACCGCATATTCGTAGATGGTATTACGTATCTCAGCCGGTAATTTGAGTAATTCCTTCCCCTGGCTCTGATCGCGCAGCTTCAATTGCCTAGATTGCCAGTGCATTTTGAGTACGCCGACCCGGGCGAAGAGATCTGCAGCTTGCGCTGGTGTGATGGTGCGATTTGCTGTCGCTGCCATCAGGTTTCGAAGGTGGGAGTCGTGTTCAACTGTTTCGAGGAGCTCGTGCAAGACTTCTACGAGCCCATTGCGCCTCTGCGCTGTGGATGCTCGGCGGATTGCGGCTCTGATGGTCCTTTTGAGCTGGTCGAGACTCATTTGGCGGGCCATAGCTGGTGTGGTGTTGCCGATGGTAGAGACTCGCTGCTTGGCTGTGGATTTTGTTGTATTGTGTGTGGAGCGAACTGCAGCGTTGCGGAGTTGGGTTTTAGTGCACCGCAGGGCACAGACCACGCACGACCCGCCGCCTTCACGTGAAAGTAGCGACTTAGGCGAAAGCAAGGAAGCTGCCGGATGTTTGGAGATGGCAAGCCTTCGAATATCGCCTACAATGTCTAATCTGACCAGTCTAAAGTATTCCACTTCTCAGACGCCTACTCTCACAGTAAAGCTCTCAACTTGCTCGTCACTGCCATCTTCCAGTTACACATCAGCGCGAGTGCCAGACCTGTCGAACGCGAGTCTTCAGTTGTCTGATCTGTCGCCGAAATACCACTTGTGCTTACCCAAAGCTCAACCAGCGCCTTGACCAAACTCCCAGCCGAGAACCCCTGCTGGCGATACAGACCAGCAAAGGCCAACTTTGAGATCCCATTTGCTCACATCGTTCGTGACATCTCGAGCCTCCTCCAGTATAGCAGCGGCGGCGATGTCGTCGCAATGAGATTGATCTCATACCGATGAGTTGCGAGGGACCTATGTTGCATGTCAGTCCACCGATGACGGAACGATAGTTGCTGTAGTTAGCTGTGATCTTCAAGGCGTTGGAGTCGAAGAAGATCTCCGTTGCTTCGTTTCGGAGCATACGGCAGACATGTAGAGGGCAAGGCTTGTGCTTCAAGTGTTGTTTCTGCGTCTTTCGTTGGTTTTGGGGGTTGTTCGATCCTGGTTGCTGCTCGGTACTGTGGTTTAATCGTGTGGTAAGGCCGGTAGTTGTGTACTCCCAATGATTTATGTTTAGAGAGGAGAGAGGTAGATCATTAATTGCCTGTAGAGTTAGACAGTCAACCCATCATCATTTACTCATGAAGAGAAGTGATGGGTGCTGTATATACCGTAGGTGAACGAAGAAAATGCATTCTCATCCGTAGCTGGGAGTGAATATGCTGTCGCAATCGTATTTGGGAAGTGTTTCATCGGGCTCGACAATGAGCAGGAGCTGATGTAGTTGCTAGACGGTAGGAATTTGTTGAAGTTGTGTCTCAGACTGCTAGTACGAGGTGCCTACAAAGCTACAGGGAACGTCAGTTTGGTCCACACAAACAGTCTGAAAGACAGACTCACCGATGAAAAGCTTTCCTCTTTCCAGGCCCATTCTGTTTTGCCTTCCCAACTTATCACCTTTAGACTTCTATACTCCTTTAGCCATGCAGTATATCACTACATGGACACCTTCCTCGACGACTTCCATCTGCAACAGCTATTGCATGATACTTCTTCTTCTGCCTTTATTCACTTCCTGCGGTGAATGGCATTATGTGCTGACACAAAGCCATTCCCCAAAAATAGAGGGAAGGGGAATGGAGGTAAGCATGAATGCTTCACAACCGATATTCACTCATCGCAGTCAGAATGGTGTTGCGCTTCCAACACTTCCTTCCCCCTCCTCAGTATTTAAACCTCGTCGCTCGATCGTCACACAGTCTCTCTATCAACACCTCCAAGCCTACCTGAAAATCGTCAACAAGACTTCGATAATCGACCCCAGTCCCCGACGACCTTCGAAACGATCCCACATCAGCAGAAGATCAGCCCTCTTCCAGAACCGACCAAGATGCCTCACAGCAAGGACTTCTTGCGCTGGGAGCAGCTCCCGACCCCAACGAATGGAGTGGTCAAAAACTCCAACCCGCCATACTTCCGTCAACCAGACGCCAAGGCTCGTGGCAAGGGCAAAGCAGAGCAAGTAGCTCCACGCTTCGATCTGCTGCTCCCGAATGAGCCCATTGCCTTTGACGCCGAATTCCAGAACTTCCACATCCAAGGCGACTTCTACCCGAGCAATGAGAAGAACGAGAAGAAAGGCAGGATTGGCAAACCAATCTGGAAGCAACGTCTCGGGTGGGTCGCCGCCGTCAACACTAAAGACGAACCCGTCGTCTCCGTTTTCCTTCGGTACCAGCGCCGGAACAACATCCAAGTCTCGTTGCCTCCTGGAAATAGATTCGGTGTTACGTACGACGATCTGCAGATCCAGAATGGAGCCGTCGATGCGCAGACCGTCGAGCAGTGGCTTGCTCGACTCATGGCGGGTCGCCCTGTCGTTGTCCACGCTGGGATTGGGGACCGCGCTGGGACTGGGGACCGCGCTGCTTTCCAGTTCGTCGACGCCTTCGCCGGCGCCTCTCGCATCGTCGACACTCAGGTCCTTTATGGCCAACCGGGACATCCGACTCCTAGCCTGAAAGACTGCGCCGTCGACTACCTGGCTAGATCCATCCAGGAAAAAGGACATACCCCAGTCGAGGATGCCAAGGCCACGATGGATCTGGTCCTCCTCAAGATGCCCTATGACCGCGCGACTGAGGCTGCGAAATGGAAGGCTCACTACAAGCAGCCAGTTACTGAACCGCGCGCGATTCCACCACCCGCTCGTCCTGCCGGTTGGCTTCCGCCTCACCTCAAGGCTCGGACCAAGCACGAGCAGTACAAGAACGACTTTCCGGCCCTTAGCTCCAAGGGCTTCAAGGACTCCAAGTGAGCAGACCTTTCAACAACATCAACCGCTCGAGGTGAGGACGCTATCCTCGCTGAGCAGTTTCCATCGCATCGCAGCACACCACGATTCTTTCTCGAAAGCTGACGTCCGAGAGACCACGCCTCGTTCCGCGAAGGCTTATCTTCCGGCGGCATTCAAGCCCTGGCTTCTTCGCACTTGGATTTTGGAGTTGGATTTTGGATTGGCTTTTTTCGATTGGATTGATGATTGATTGATCCAGTATCGCAGATCGAGTAGTCGTAGCACACTCCAGGTGCTACGGCAAGCTTGGTATTGATTGACTGGATCCACAGGGTTCACATGGTTTTGTGAATATTGGATATAGTTAGCACCGCAATGGATATGATATGATCGGGCATACCTTCCGCTTCCATTCCTCTTTCGCTTTCATCACAACTCCATTTCTCCGCATAAGCGCCTTGCTCATTGTCAATCTCTTAGGATGTATCTGGTTCGTCTGCTGTCCTTGTTTGTCTTACCTAGTACGAGATCCGTGTCAGCTACTCCGACAAACAAAGACATTCTAGGACTTACTCACCCTAAACCCTTCTGCCACTTCATCCTCAGAATGTGTGCCGCGTCCTCTTCTTCTTTCTCACAACCTTTGTATACAGCACTCTCCCGCAGTATACTGCTACGACCATGCTCTCCAATCAGGGGTCTTATCTTCAACGCCCCGATATCTGAGAGCCGTGGCTCGGTCGAGGACGATGCTCTTTGTTTTGGCTTCGGTCGTCATTTTCCACATGAAAGGCATTATGGTATAGAACAAAGCCATGGCACGACGGACGTCCATGGAGATCATCCTATGAGGATATGGCCCACAATCGCATTCACCATAGCGAAGGCGCAGAATGGCGTTGTGGCACCGACGCCATAGTCTCTTGCTCATCAGTATAAATATTCTCACCATGGGCCTGCTCTTACGATCTCCCAGGCTCTCAGAGACCAATCTACCACCCCATATCGTTCAGCAGCACTGCCAACGCGATAGCCATCATCACTCTCAGAGCGAACAGACAACACAACCAACCTACCACCCACCAGCTACCGGCATCGACCATGCCTCTCAGCAAGGACTTCATGGGCTGGCAGCGCCGCCCACAACCAGTCCAAGGCTCCTACAGCGCAGCGCACCCAGCCATTCCACGAGCCCCATTCGCACACGCCCGAGGCGCAGGCAAAGCCACACAGGTGGTCCCTCGTTCCGAGCTCCTTCTACCAGGTGAGCCTATCTCATTCGACGCAGAGTTTCAACAATACCACCTGGAGGGCGAGTATCACCCAGTCGGACACGACAAGGCCGGCGAGAAGAAGTGGCGGCACCGACTGGGCTGGGTCGCCATCAAGAACACTCGCAAGGAGACTGTTCTTGACTGTCATGTTCGATACCCAAAGGAGAGTGGCGTTGATGTCCAGATGTCGCCCGCCCGCTTCGGTGTGACCTGGAAGTCCTTAAGGGCAGAGAATGGCGCAGTTCCAGCACACATTGCAGAGCGATGGTGCGCCGAGCTATTCAAGGATCGTCCGGTCATTATCCACGGTGGTGCTCTGGACATGGAAGCCTTTACCATCGTTGACGCATTCTCAGGAGCCTCCATCGTATACGACACGCAAAACGAGTACGCCGAGTGGTCCCGTCCACAGCCAGGCCTTGCTTACCTCGCCGAGAAATACCTGAGCGGATCACTCAACTCGGTACAAGAGAAGGGCAACCACTCGCCAGTGGAGGACGCGGAGGCAACCATGGCACTGCACCTTCGCATGCACCCGTACGATGGTGCTGCGGAGGCTATTAAATGGAAGCCGCTATACAACGAGCCGGCTCCGCGAGCCCGACCTTCTCATCGACACCATGCTTCTCAGGCCCAGGGCAGCGGCGTGACTAGTACTCCAGCTGCAAATCGCCCACAGATGGCTGCAGCTCAGGCCAAGTACACACCCAGCATGACCGACTTCCCACCTCTCGGACAGAAGTAGACGGTCTTCTCCTTTGCAATCTTGCCGCAGTTTGGAGATTTGCATCACTTTACTTCGTAATCCCTGACTTCTAGGTGTCATTTCGGGGATTTCGTTTCTTTCTAACCGACATTGCCTCGTTGTTCCCTTTTTGATGCGGGCCATTTGGCCGGTGGCAGGGCGACACGAGTTGCTTGGCAACAGTTTTGTTGGTGCATTTGGAAACATCTATGATGCTGTACTGTTTGGTTATGTTTAGCGTTTCAATGGAATTGATAAAACATACTTCCTAATCCAGTTTCTTTGTTACTCCTCGATATTGTCTTTCTCTCCAGATCCATTCGAGCTATTCCCGAATGACAGTTCCGGATGGCATGTTTCCGATATTTCATCGCCTGTCTCATGTCTGCGGTACATTGGATTGAAAACCAAATCTTCCATTTGGATAGCAAGTCAGTACTTTAGGAAGATGTGCGCCATTCCGTCCGGCTCTCTGCTTCGGCATTGCTTTCCGAAAGGAACATGACGGTTTCCTGGGTCAATAATCGCACGATTATCTGTATTTGAGTTCTTGTCCTGCTACGTCGTTGTGTGTACAGCCGCTAGGGCCCATTGTAAATGACCAAGTGGAACGCTGGAATATCCATTGAGTAAGAACTCGCATGTTGTGCGTCGGGATCTGGATGTCAAACGCGTGCATGACATTCAGAGCCTCTGAGATGTATGTCATCCAGGATCCGTACAGCTCAGGTGTAAATATCGCCATACGATGGTTGTACCGATGCGATGTGATGGAAAGGATGTTGACACCGGCACAGTCGAAGTCGAAAGGAGGTCTTGGCAAGGCTGATATAGACTTCACGCTACTGCAAGTCACTTTTAGCGCGATCAAGGGTCTGTGAAACTTTGGCAGAGCTCTTGATTGAAACATCGTCAACACCAACGCCGACGAAGACATCGATCGCAAAAATGGAGGCCATCGCAGCTGCACCAAGGGTCGAAGACTACACGCCTCTATCAGATCACCAAGAGCAGACTCCTGGGACGTTCTTCGGCGGAAAGCCAGTCCTTCACGCATATGCGCCAGCGTCAGCAATCAAAGCTCCCAGCGACCAATTCGATGCACAACCGGACATCAAGAGACTAGCTGGCGACAATACTCCAACTATCGTAGACGGCAATGTCAACGTTCCGAGCATCGATGTCTGGGTGACAGCAAGGTACACCCCTTCAAACACCCCAATCGAAACGGCTCTAACTCCTACAGAAACCTCATCCTCTACTCCCCAGACCACTCCACTGGCCTGCAAATCCCCTATCCAACAATCACAATAACAGCCCAAGACGGCGCCGACGTCCTCCTCGAGCTTAACCTCTCCGACGCCGACACCGCCGACGAGGACATCGAATTCCTGCAACTCCGCATCCACGCAACCACAGTATCTCACAACGCACCACCGGCAGATGCCACAGCAGGCGCCGGAACGAATGGCACAACAGCGCACAATGACAGCGCGACAGCGCTCTACAAAGCGATATCAGATTGTCAGGAGCTGAATCCAGATCCAGTAGCGGAAGGAGAAGATGGTGAAGAAGAGGCATTCGATGAGACTGCGCCAGGAGCGACAGGATGGATAACCAGTGAGAATATGGCCGACTTTATGGACGAAAGCGGGAACTTCCGGATGCCGGAGGGAATGGCGGTGATTGGAGGCGAAGAGGATGTGGATGGAGAGCCGCTTGGGGAAGGAGCAGGAAGGAGAAGGACTGCCGATGAGGCAAATGCGCAGGATGGTGCGGAGGAGGATGAGTCGAAGTGGCAGAGGACTGGCTGATTGACTCAGAGAAGAGAGGGAAGCCTTTGAGGCAGCATGATGAAAAGACCGAAAGCGAGATACCCCAAAAGCGAATGAGCGATGAAACCAATGTCTGAACCCGAGGTTGAGGGTTTATCATATGATTGTATGATCCAATGCCTACATCAAAAATACTACAAAAGGTTATTAGACCTCTGACCTTGTCGCAACCCCCTAAAGCCGACCGGGCCTTATTACACACTAATGTCTCTACGCTTTCAAGAACCCATCACCATCATACAAACTCTTCGGCGTCCCAAACTCCTTCGTCGTCGCCGAACTCCTGATCTTCCCCGCCGGCGTGCTCAACAACCTCGGATCAATTGCGTATTCGCCCTCCTTCGGCTCACCGCTTTGCACCCTAGTCGTATAAGCGCCTGATCCCGAACTCCCAGCCGTCGTAGGCCGACTTTCCTGCTCAGCCCAATACCTCTCTCCATCATCCCACACAGAAGAACTCCTCGAGGTCTGCTGAGGGGAGTGGTGGTTCTCCTTATCGCTCCCACGTCTCGAGCGAGGCGTCAAAGAAGAGGCATGATACGGATCTCCCGAAGACGCAAACCCCTTAGACGCCCTAAACTCCTCATCAAACCCCCTCAACGCACCAGAAATATTCCTCTCTAATTCTTCCAGATCAATCTCATCCATAGCCGTCGGATACCTCTCGCCAGCTTCCCTCCTCCTTTCCACTTGTCCCGGACTCGCCTCCGCCCCGGGCAGCGTATTGAATTCGAAATCGAACAATTCACTCTCTTCCCTCTGCATGCCTGCCGTCCCTGACCCTGCATCCAAGGGGTCAACATCCGGTACCCACGGAAGCAGTGGAGAAGCTTCTCGTCCAAGACGTATGTATGTGCGACTTTCGCGCGAACGGTGTACTGAGACTTCAGAATTCATCCTCCTCAACGCCATAGCATTCTTCAAAACAGATTTCCCCGGTGGAGAGCGAGGACCCATTGGTGAAGCCGTTCTCTCCCTCGCCCCACTGAACCTATACGACCCCCTCATCGTCTTCACACTCGCTGGTATATTCAGAGGACTAGGCGCCGGTGGCGGGGAAGACGAACTCTGCGGGATAGTTTCGAGACGAGGATGTCTCGGAAATCCGGATGCTGCTCTTGGAGTCGCTTCATCTTCTGCCACTTCGCCTTCTTCCACTTCGTCGGAATCGAGAGGGACGGTTTCGAAATGGATGTCTTGCGGGGCGCCGGACCATTGTGGGAGAGGAAGGTCGTCGAAGTCTTGGGTTCGAGGAGGAGCAAGGATCGGGATGTTGCCGCCGGGAAATCCGATATGTTGTTTTGGGAGTAGGGAGCTGGCGTTTGAGGAGGTGAGTTTCTCGGATATGTGGAATTGGGTTTGGCGGGCTGGGTTGCGCATTGGGATTGCGGGTGTTGGGAGAGTTTCTGGATGGCTGAAGGAGTCTCCGAAGGTTATTGGGACTGACTTGGGTGAGCAAGGCGGGCTGTCGTTATCAGCAGCTGTGGATGGAGGAGCAGCAGCGTAGCTCGTGGGCCGACTCTTGGGTGACACATCCTCATCCATGTCCATGTTGCTGATTGCGAAGGGCAGGAACATCGAACTCCTGCACATATCCTCGGCCTCATCTTGATCTCGAAGCACGGCAGATGGCGGACTTGCAGGATCATACTCGCTGCTGGCAACGGTCATCGGCAGATCAGGTATCATCGGCCACGCCGGATCATACTCTTCGGACTTTGATGTTGGCAGAGGTGGGCTCGAAGGAATGTGGACAGGTGTTGCCTCCTCAGACGACATGTCCAGCGCGAACGGAGAGCTGTGGTCCCCATCCGAGTCGGCACATGGAAGTGTGAACTCTGGCAGAGGTGCAGTGTCGCACTGTACAGGCGATATGGACACCGAGCTTTTGCTCTTGATAGGGCTGGGGAATTTGGGAATCACGAAGCTGCGATCAGATTGTCGAGAGCCCGTTCGTGCGACAGGCGAAACGGTGAGCGTCGAGAGGTTCGAATCTGACTCTTGACGCTCACCAAGCGTGGGCTTGCCATTCTCTTGATACGCATTCCAAGTCGACAGTGTGGGTGAGCTCGGTGTGAGCGAGGCCCGCAGAGTCTGGACCCTCAGGTTGTCGGTCGATGCAGAAGCATTTGGTGGCCGACTGGCTCGGGACAAGAAAGCCAATCGCTCCTCACTTGGGCTGGGGTCATGCGGACGAGGTATGTCATCGCTCTCTCGCTCCTCCTTGATGTGCTCCATCAAGAGACCAGCAGGACTGGTCGACCGACTTCGACTTGCAGGGCCCAAGACCTGAGGTGTCAATATGCTGATCCGTACACAGTTCTGTCTTCTATGTCCCTTCCTGGCATTCGGGCTTCCCTTGAGTGCGCTTGGCTTGGGAAGCGTGTTCGAGCTGCTATCCCAATGGAACGGGTTGCCATTACTGCTTCGACCAGTGCATCCAGAGTTGATAGTTGAGTTAGATGGCTCTCGGGTAGGCGTTCCGTTCTTGCTGTGCGAAGCATTGCCGGAGATGTCTCGAAGGACACTCGCTCGTCTTCTCTCGGCTGGAGAACCATTGGAATAAACAGAGCTCATCCTTCTTGACCTCTTCGTTGGCGTGGTGATCTTCTTGATAGTGCTGGAGCTCTCGACCAGAGAGTTGGAGGAGGAGACTCGACTGAGACTGACCCGCTCAGCAGAGCATATTTGCGGGATCGATAGCCTCTTCCCACTTCCACACGAGCTGATACTGCTCGACGATGCTTGCCGCAAGTGGTTCAAAGCGCTCTCAGTGCTCGCACGCACAATCTTACCACGGACGGAGGCACGTGGCTTTGAGATTCTCATCGGAGTGTTGGCGCTATATCTAGGCCCCGAGGCGCGGGGATTTTGCCATTGATTCTTTGCGACGAGCTTCAGAGCGCCATTATCATCATCAACGACTTCCTCGACTGTAGGGGAGCTGACTGGCTGATTGGTATCCCGTCTTTCTAGTATCGGGTTTGTCACAAGCACTGAGCTGCTGGCAGATTGGTCGCTGGATGTAGATGACATTCGCGAGATACAGACACCTGATCTGATATCGCTGATGTCGTCAAAGTTGACCTTCAAAGGCGATACTACTGGCAAAGGTGGCACAGGTCCAGAAGGTGGTCTGCTGAGAGGAGCGCCCAAGCTGATCGATCTCGCATGCATCGGTGGCCTGCGCCGTTTGCTCATGTTTGGAAGATGCTCCGTGCTACCGAACACTGCGCCGTCAGGTAGTGATTCGTTCAAAACGCCCATTGAGACAGAATGTGGAGCTGATTTCTTCTCTTCTTCTTTGGAAATGTTGGCGCCGTATCGGCCAGGCGACCGGATCGCAAAAGATGGTAGGACCGTTGCCTTAGGGCTGTCGGGCGCTGTGAAGACGTCACGCTCATTGATTTGTTCCATTGCCCTCGTCTCTACGATAGTGGAGCTTTTCCGTGATCCATTGACCTTGTCGATGGGCCCAGCCACTGCCACTGAGGGGGTTGACGAGTTAGTCCTTGGGCTCTCCATGATCGCAGATAGACCCTTGAATGGCCTTAGTGGTATGCCCCGTTGCTTGATACGTTTCGGCAATGAAACAGTGTTACTCTTGCGCTTGTCCGGCCTAGCAACTTGGTCCGGCTCGTTGATCGTATCGTTGGAGCCCAGCGCATCCCAACCGCCTTGCGCGTGCAATGGCGTAAAGCTGACGCATCGCACGCCACTCGTTGGTCTCGGTACCTCCGACATGCTTTGCCGTAGAGCAGGATGGACCATGGAGCCCTGCTCGATCTTGGCAATGGCTTTCTGATGCTTCCTCCGAACATAGTGGATCCTCACGAAGACACCAATGATTGAGATTAAGATTACGGCACCGATGCCAACGCCGATGCCTATGTAGGTGACCGGCGCAGTAGAAGATGAACTAACAGCCGCAGCAGCCTCTTGCCGAAAGGTCAGGTCTCCTATCGGCATTGCGCCGCGCCTTTCTGGTTCGACGGGCGACATATCGAAGTCGTGGAAGTGATGAACCTTCCGAACGGCCGTGCCAGATCTCGCTTGAAAGCCCGAAAATTACGATACAGTATCCAGGCTCCAGTTCGATGTCCGTTGTGTCGGTCCAGAGGCCTCAGCCTTCTCGTTTTCCAATAACGGCCAATCCGTGGCCCATATCCAGGTTGGTCGTCGTCGGTCGCAAAGTCACAGCGCAGGCAAGGCGCTCGCCGATCAGAGGTCCGCGCCTAACTGCCTTGTGTCCTGTTGTGATTCGGTCCGGGCTGGTATGCGGGCCGTTGCTACAACTGGAATGTTGGAATGTAGAATAGAATTAGATGTCGGCCACGTGCCGCTGTCGTTCGAACGTCTGTTAAGATTAAGATTAGAGCCAACTGCGAAGAGTTGGAATATCAGAGACAGAAGAGAGTGTGATGAGAAAACGAGCGTTGAAAGGCTGCCAGTAACTTGGTTGGCATCTCTCGGATACACATTAGGAATTAGTCGTTGGAGTAAAGATGGAAAGGCTGGCGGATGAGGTTCGCGATCTGGCGACGAGCGTTGCATTACCACTGCTCGGTGCCATCTCAATCTTACCGTGCCTGCCTTGAGCTGCTGAAAGAAGACGTGATCCTGGCCGAGATGGTACGCGACGATGAGAAGGCGATGAAGAACGGCAGTGGCAAGAGGAGAGTTTCGCGACGTTGAACGCATGCCTGGCGCTGTTATCCAAATACATACTCGCGGTACCACGCAAAAGAGCCAATTCGATGCGTGCGAGGTGAAAGTCGATGGTTCTCAGGAGGTGTTGATAGAATAGAAGGTGTAGTTCAGGAGAGCGCGCGGCTTCACTTGCAGGAAGCATGGTCTGTGCGGCTGGGCGGGGAATCGGCCAACATCATCCCGGCCTATGACCAGCACGCCATCATCATCGATCCCAACATCGACAACCGGTCCTGCATCTTTCAGAATAGAACATTGACATTGGCTCGGGAGGTTTCTTGGTTACTTGTTATTGGATTCCCGGTACCAGATAGTCACCATGGTAGTTCGACCGAGGATGAAGGAAGCACCCGAGGACAGTTCGATGAAGGATGGCATCTTCAACGAATGTAAGACGAGAGTTGAGAACGGAATTTGATTGATAGAAGCTGATCAAAAACACTGCAGACAACACCGACCCTCCAAAGCAAGAAAAGATATTGCCGCTGTTCAACTTGAAAGGCAAGACAGCCATCGTTAGCGGAGCTGGAGCCGGCATTGGATATGCAGTCGCCCAAGGCTTCGCAGAAGCTGGCGCCAATGTTGCTATTTGGGTACTTCTTTCCAAGATGGTGGTCAACCGAATATCCACTAAACATCCTCCCAGTATCACGGCAACAAAAAAGCCATCGAAAAAGCCAAAGACATCGAAAAAGAATTCGGCGTAAAGTGTTCGTCCCCTCTTCCCTTCACCCATTTGTCATCAACCCATCCTCTTCGGTCAACGACACTCCCTCGCACATATACTAACACTAACCCTCCCAACAGGCAAAGCCTACCAAACCGACGTAACAGACTACGAAGACACCGCCCGCGTCATCAACCTCATCGTCTCCGAATTCAACTCCCGCCTCGACATCTTCGTCGCCAACGCCGGAATCCCTTGGACCCAAGGCCGCATGATCGACGGCCAACTCGACCACTACCACAAAGTCGTCTCCACCGACCTCGACTCCGTCTTCTACTGCGCCAAAGCCGCCGGAGAAATCTGGCGTCGCCAGTACCAGACCGGTCTGGACGCACAAGGTGAGGCGTTAGAGAATTATTCGTATGGGAGTTTTATCGCGACGGCGAGTATGAGTGGCCATATTGCGAATATTCCGCAGTTGCAGGCTGCTTATAATGCGGCTAAGGCGGGGGTGATTCAGCTTTGTAAGAGTCTTGCTGTGGAGTGGGTGAAGTTTGCGAGGGCGAATAGTGTGAGTCCTGGGTACATGGCCACCGAGATCTCGGATTTTATTCCGCCGGAGACGAAGAGGATTTGGCATGGGAAGATTCCGATGGGGAGGGAGGGGGAGGCTCATGAGTTGAAAGGGGCGTATTTGTATTTGGCTTCGGATGCGAGTTCTTATACGACGGGGACGGATTTGATTGTTGATGGTGGGTATTGTGCGGTTTGAGGTGTAGGTAGATCGTACAGTCACATATCCATCGTTGTCATCGGAATGTCAAACGTCTTCATCAATCTTCTGCGCTTTCCAATCCATCGGTCTTCTCGCTCAGCGCTGCACTCTTCCATGAAACCTCATGCACTAGCACCTTCCCTTGCCGCCCTATGCCCATCCAACCTCCTCTCCATATCAATCTTCCAATGATACTTCCACTGCTCAATCACAGGCTCACTCTCCATATCTCCCGTGTCCAGCACAGCCTTCCCCAGATCCAAATCGCCAAACCTCCCAACCTCATCCGCGAACCTTGTACACCTGTTGAGATCCCCCTGATGACTGCCCAAGACCGTCCTCAAACCACTTCTAATGCTCCCTCGGCGAAATTGCTCCCGATTATTTTCAATTCGATGCCTGACTTCCGGACTGATCTGGTATCGTATCATGAACTTTGTCAGTGACTGCCGAGCTTGCGAGGTGATTGATTGTAGCCAGCGCAGGGGCGGCGTGGAATCTTCATCGAAGACAATGGCCAGGAACGTGTTCCTGGAGTAGTAGAGCTGCAGCGTCTCGCTTCGAATCTGTCGACAAGTTCGTAGAAGGCCAGGTTCGGGGAATTCTTCATTCGACCACGGTTCTTCTTCCTCGAGGTTCTCGATGTTAATCGCTTCAGGTTCAATCAAAGCTGCAGAGTAGATACGCTCGCGAAGCTCTCGAGGGAGACGAGTGAGTAGTAGGCACTGTGTCTGGTCCATGTCGATGTAGCCTTACCCTGCGATGGCTGAGGTTGGAGTGCGTTTGTACATATGCGACAGCAAGCACCGCCTCGTGGCAAATCCACCTCATGAGCGGATAGGTATGTAGCCGACATTCTCCAGTCGCAAGACATGTTGGTTTGAAGAGTATTTGAAGCTGTCATTGGAGCATCCGGCATTACCATTTCTGTATGTAGGTGGATGCAAGCAATGCTTTTGGGATGAGTATCACGCGAGCACTGGGCGGCGGCGGCCACCGCGCCTGTGCTATCGGTGCCGACAGCGCTTGACACAGAAGACCGTCCATTCACGTGAACTTAATGGCATGCGTAGGCCACGTTGCAATGCCGCTAAGTTGTGGGTCTGCACACTGCCATCGACCCGGTGTTCGGTCTCCGGCTCCGTTTCGTATCCAGCCTGAACGAAATCGATGTCTGCAGTCGATCGAGGTTTTGAAATCTGTTCCAATGACAGTGATGAATTTTCGGCCTTTTTGATCCTGCGGTGGACCAAGCTCCCAATTGCTCGCAAAAATGCGCCGAAGGATTGCAGCCGAACAGCGCCGAACTCGTGGAGACTAATAGTGAGGCTGCGTTTCTCATGCTCGGCCACTGGAGGGGCACCAAGCTCTTTCTTCAGAGAAGTGTAGTGCGGTGAAAAGTTGATGTGAATGGGCATGGCGTGTTTCAGAGGTGCAGAAGAGCTTGACCAGCACGTGAAAGCTTCTGCTCTTAAGCGTGCGCCAAGTCGGTCTCGACATGCCTCCCATAATGACACCACTCGATCCATTGCTAAGACCTTCTTTGTGAGAGAAAGAGTCTGTGTCTTGAAGAGAGTCCACCACAAAATGCAACCATTCGTGACTTGAGCGACGCTGAGTTGCAACGTCATCCTCCATCTTCTCGACATCGAATTTGACGGCCGATGCGTTAATACCTCGAATGTGAGCGAGCTAATCTAGGAACTCTAGAAAGTCAACACGGCGTCTTGTTTGGACGACTTTGGATTCAATTGCGTCGTAGCAAGCAAGATGGTCCCTCATCTCTTTGGAGATCGAGCCTAACGATCGTCGATAATGAGTTTCCAGAGGCCGTAGATGGACGACGAGGTCATTGATAGCTCTTCGGTTCCTCAGTGGGATTGACAGTAGCCATTTGAGAGTCCTGGGAGTGTTGTCCCTGTAGACATGAATTTTGAAAGTGCTGCGGCTGAAGAACAGCTTAGTGGCTTCGACGCGGGCTTGACGGCAAGTGCTGCTTCGCGGTCAGCTTTCTGCAAGCAGGAGTCGGAATAACAAAAGCACTGGTGACATACCCAAGTAAGCCTGGAATAGGCGCAGCAGATTGCGCCAGAGGGTCAACGTCCACGACCTCGCCATTGAAGACCTCAATCCAGATCAGGTCCCGTATTTCGCCTGAGCGACGAATTAGTACAGCTTGCGTTTGGTTCCGAGAAGTTGTGCTCACGAGGCAGCTTCTCAAGAAGCGTGCAGCTGGGCTTCGCCATCTTCACTGCTGTACGCCCCTCCTTGTTACACAGTCATGCAATGCGGGAGCACAGCTAATTCAAACATATATGAGATACCGCAGAAGAAATACCTACGCTGTCAGAATGGAAAAGGGGCTGTCCATCTTACAAACGAGAGACATGTTCAAGCTTAACTCCACTGTGATGGCCAGTTGAGCGGATGCGTGCAGAGGAGCCCACAATTCCGTTTGCTTTGAGCAGTCTCGAGTTGCCAGAGTCTCTCAGCGAGAAAAGCCACAACCAAGTCGTGTCTAGTGTGAGCACAATCCTGCTATTGGTGGCGTTGACCAATTCGAAATGGACCAGAGGGGCAATTGAATATTTTTTGTCAATCGTGAGACGTCCAGAATGATGACCCGGGCCAAAATGTCAGCCTCGTGCTTGTCGAAACGGACGAGTTTCAGCCCACGTCGCGGATAGCAGCATGAGGCAGACCTGGCTCCTCGGCCGTGACAAAAATGCTTTCTCCATTCCGAAGGTATCGGTGCCGATGGTGATAGTCGCGGATTGGCAAGTCATCAACCGAGACGATGTGCTATTTCCCGACGAACTCTTCGGTGGAGAAAGATGAAGAGTCCGAGAAGAAGCGGTGGACAGACTGATGAAAGCGCAGTCACGTCGGAGGAAGAGTCAGTCGCGCTCCTGACGCGCTCAGGCTGGGTCGCACTGTAGCACAGACGGCGACGCCGTGCCGTATGGTCGGGAAGCGTGACAGTCCCATTCCATTGCAGTGGTATTCTTGGATGTCAGGGCGAATGCAAAGGAAAGGGATTTGTTCGTGTAGAAGACGCTTGAAGAATGGCGCTGTGCTACTCTTGGCTCGCTGCTCGTATACAAGGCGTCCGGTGGTGTCGGTCGTGTCGCCCAAAATAACAACTCCTCGCATGTCGCTCGCTTTTCTTGGCAGTCACGGGCCAAGCTCCGCGCAAGGGCCATCCCGACCCACGTCATTCGCATCTGGGAAGATAGGCGATATCGATTCTGTTCGGCTGCCTACATATGCAGTGCAAGTCTTTCTTTTCGAGGCAATTGGATCATGTCGTGGCGTCGTGGAAGAGGCAGCATGCCGCTTTTTCTGAGCTCTTGGTCCTGAAGGCAGGAAAGTTTCTGCTTGAGCAAGCTGGTTGCCGCATCTAGCCAGGACTTTGAGAGAACATTCCATGGCTCGAGGCTGGGCTGAGCCGAGACTGCCGGCCTACTTAGACATGACTAAGGGAAGACTAAATTGATGATTGCACTATCCTGCAGCAAAGGCCGAATGAACTGCCTGCTAGAAGGCTGTGGAAGCAGGAGCAGAGTCCGAACTGCCTTGTTGGAAGAGCAGCAGACTGGCATCTGTTGAGACGCGGGATCAGAGGGCGGCGGAAGAATCTGTTCAAATCGCCGATATGCAGAATGGGTTCTCCAAGAAATGTAGGAAACAGAGTTCGCATCATCTGCTGTCCCGCAGACGCCGCTTCTCCAGCTCGTCCCACCAGCGGCGAAGGATGACGAGCAGCACGATCCATCATCGGGATGCCCACGTTTCAGACAGCCAGACGGCTCGTCGAGTCCCGCTCCGCTGAGACGGTCCAGCAAAGCGTTACATGTATTGCAACGCTATTGGGGCGATGAATAGAGGCAATCCTCGTATTGCAGACGGCGTCTTGGAAATGTCATTGGAGGAGAATGTGACGTTTTGCAGTCAATGTTCTCGTCCCAGTCCCGCATAGACTCCATCAAACACATATACTACTGCCGTCAGATGCCTTCTTGATGACAGCCCCAGTGCTGAATCCTCTATCAATGCAGCTCTGAGGCATATATCACCACATCGACTTGCGACCCCTCTTTGGCGTGCTGAGAAACCTGGCTCGACACGGACACGCCGGCAAACTGCAACCGCTTGCTCATATACAGCTCCGATAGCTATCGCGTCGTGGTGAGTCTCGGTCAGGCTATTGGCCCCTCTAGCCCTGAAAAGCCCAGCATTATCACGCACAGTGCGGGAGGGGCGCTCTCCCAGCAGTGCGATACCCGACGAACTAGCAGGCGTGTTGCGGACTCCCTCATGTTCTCTCAGCTAACAATCGTCTTGCAGACCACCAGGGTGTGGCGTGAAGGCTGAAGCGTTCTTGCAGTCTCCACTGCGATAGGGCCGACTCTTCCGGCGGCTCTGAGAGACTGTTGAGATCCTCCATCAGGATCCAGCTTCCGCGGGCGGAAATTGAAGAGGAGGAGCATACAAGACACAACCGGGAAAGCTCTTCTGCTGCTATCTCGCTGATCTGTCTCAGTCCCAAGCAGCGGAGGGCATTGGAGCACTGTACGATATATTGCACTCGGACGTACCGTACGCCGCCTCTGAACCACCACATCCGTAGTGCGTCGACCAGGATCAGATGCATGAGCAGGCCTCGTAGCACATCCGCACTACCACTATTCCACAACTGCACTATCGCGACTCCTGGCTCCACCTGGATATACATACGCACAGCTCAAACGCGTCGGCCCCTCGCGCGCAAAGTCTCCTTCCTCATAGAACGATAGCCTGCCCTCGCCTTGTCAGCGAAGTACAAAGAGAAGCCGTGCCCGCGGAACCACGCCGACGCATTCCACTCACCGGAAAGGCATTTGACTGACGCCGAACACGTCAAGTAACGAGACTCACAGTCCACTTGATTGCTGAATTGTGTGTCAACTTCGCCTCACCTCTCACCTCACATACGACCCATGGCCGCCGTCATGCCCATAGGTAGGAAGCCGCTACCCGGGCGGGCACCACCTCCTGCTTCCAATTACATGCAAGCACCGAAGCAGCCGCCAAACGACTATCAGCATGCACGCTCGCGGACAAACTCCTCCGGCTTGATGCCCTCATACGAGTCCGCTACCTCGCCGCCGCAGCCGACTGCTTCACCTTCGTACAGCATGACCAACCAGACCCAACCGCCTTATCCCGGCCAGACACGTAGAACACTGTCTAATGCCACTTCCTCCACCTCTTCCACGAATACCAACTCAAACCTCAACCGAGCGCCCACAAACTCTGCGTATAGCACTACAAGCGGGGTACCTAGGCGATCCACTTCCTCGCGCAGCAACTCCTCCGTCTCACCTACCTCATACGTAGCTCTCATGAGGAAGCAAAAGGCAACTGTCTGGTGCGACAGGGCGCAACATGAAGACCCAAGGATACTTGCTGCGCAACGGCAAGCAAAGATGCGGGCAGCGGCGGAAGTGGCAGGCGGACACAACTATACCGCGCAAGCACGGACAAGTACCAGCAGCTCAGGCGTCGTCGGAGGCGTGCGGAGCAAGATCAGACATCATGGAGCACCCAAGGCAAGCGCATACAGTGCCCAGCTCACTACCGGCGCTGGCGTGCCTATGAGGCTGAGCGCTTCCGAGGTCGACGACGGGAACAATAGTGATGAGGAGCCTGGCACTGGGAACCGCTACCATGCCAGAAACGGCAGCGGGAGGAGCAGTCTGGGTAGCGGTGGTCGAAGGTCACACAGCTACCTCGGCTCTGGTCTGAACAATGCTTACAGCAACGGCAACACACCTTCCGGCGGCAGCCCTGTGGATAGTATTGGGGAAGAGCCAACACCTATGCAAGGTCACGATGGTACTGCCGGAGACGACTACTTCAACCAACACGGTGGCAGCGGAAGCAGTGGAGAGCAAGAGGAACGATTTGGGGATATCGGCGGATTGCCCAACACCCGCAAGCTCACTGCTGAGGAGCAAATACAGCAGCAGAAGAACAATGCCGACGACCTTCGGAGAAGAGGTAGTGTGGATGAGAGGACCATGACGATGAGCGGCCCGCGATTGTTCGTCGCCAACCCTGACTTGAGCGACTGAGGAAGTCTCTTTGATATAGGTAAATGACTGGCATGTGGCTGCCAATGGGATAATACTGGAGCCGTTGGCGGAGGAGCAAGGCTCCGTACATTGATATAGGACGGGAGCGTTCACACGCTCGTTGGCCATCTGGCGCATTATTTGTTGGTTTGGCATCTTGAAGCGTTCTTTCGTTGGATACCACAGCATAGGGTCATCAGGGAATGGAGAGTTTCAGAAGAAGAGATGCTGTCGTCTTTCATTTTCTTATCTTCATTGCCCTTCATATGTTATCGTTTTTCCCAAAGGACGCTTTCGAGGCTCGGCTGACATATGACAGCGCTGGCGATTGGCCCGTGATCCAACAGAGCGCAAGGGAATGTCGAGAATCATCTACTTCGTTTACTTCTTTCTAAGCCAGTCTGATAGCAAAGGCCTTTGGACCTGCCATCTAAGTCCTAAAGAAGGCTGACCTCAGGAGCCGACGCCAGGCGTTGCACATGCATCTCGCCGCCGTGGCCCGAGCGTCTGCCGAGCTCACTCCAACTACAAACACAGACCGGCCTTCCTCACCTCGATATTACAACAATAGTCCTCAGGTCTGAAAACCCCTGAAAAATGGCTATGACTGAGGCCAGTGCAAAAGAGTCTGACTCAGTCAAGGAGCAGGCTCGCGCTTCTTGGCCGAACACGAACAGCAACGAGATTCGAGTGACAATGCATGAGCTCTTTGATCGTGAGCCAACTGAGCGCGATCTTCTTACTTGGACGACTGAAGACCACTGGACTGAAGCCATAGCCTCACTCGACGAGAGCGACAGCAACGCGTCAACCTCGCGTTTTCCTATCGCTCCACACTGCGAACGATCTCAGCAACGACCAGACAACGCCGACTCGCCACTCCTCACGCTACCAGCCGAACTTCGCGAATTCATCTACGAGTACATACTCGTCTCCCCCGAACCAATCGAGATCACCAAGGCCAACATCCGCGAACGAATCGGTCTGCTTCATACATGTCGCCAAATCCGATCCGAAGCCTCGAACTTTTTCTACGCTCGCAATAACTTCTCCGCCACGGTTTCATCCCTCGATCAATCTACGGTTGCGGGATGGGTAAGATCTCTCCACTCGCCCGATGCAGAATCCATCGAAAGTCTCCAAATCGCCTACCGCCTCACCGGCCCCTCCATCGCCCATTTCCGCCTCGCCAGCAACAACGTAATCCCACTTCTCCCCCGCCCCCGACCGCGTATCCAACCATCAGCCCAAGCTCAACTGCAACGAATCTTTGACGCCCAAAGCACCACCGCCAAATTCCTAGTCGAAGCTTTGACCTCATCGCCATTGGACCTGCAGCAGTGTTTGACAGCTCCTCCTCCAAGCCGCAACGTGGGTACTTTGACAGAAGAGAATCGGTATGGGTATATGATGGGGATGATTGATGGGATGTGGGGGAGGTTTTTGGTGAAGAGGATGGAGGAGGCGGTGAAGGGGGATGCTGGCGAGGTGGAAAGAGACGGGGTTGTTGAAGGGGGAGGGTTGTAGTTGGAGCGGTGTTGGGATTGTGGTGGAGCTGAGTGTACGTAGGCGGGAAGCGTGTTCAGAGGTGAGGGCGGAATTGGTGTGGAGGGCATGTGTTCGATAGAAGAGCACTGTTGGGACTAAATGACTTCCTCCTGTAGAATCGTGAGAGGGGATAATGAGACCGGGCCTGCAAATGGCAGATCATCAGTCACACTGGCTTCATCATCGACTTCCAAATCGCTCTATGTATACACCTCCTCTCATCTTATTCCCTCCCAAACAACTACTCAAACCGCCACAACGCCGCGCTGAACGCAACATGGTATATAGCTCTGAAGAAGATAACCGTCATCAACACCCTCATCCCACCAAGCCAAACAGCTCTCAACTCCATATAGAGACCCAACGCCAGATTCCAAAGAACAGATCATGCGCAAGACCACGTATCCCAACCCCAGCCTCAGAAACTATCCATCTCCTCCCTCTGCCTCAGATACTCCCTCGCAAGCGAATCACCCCCCTTACTACTCAAACTCATCCAATGATGCGCTACACACATAGTCGCAGGATCACACCTATCCCGATCTTGGTTCTTCTTCCACTTACCCTCCAACTCTTCCTTGAAAACATCCTTCGGTTTCGCAAAAGGCGCGATAATCCGATCCATGAGTTCCGGGTGGGTCAGGTATAGAGTAGCCAGTTCACGTTGCGCTACAGGATCGCCTTCTTTCGCGGTGATTTGGAGGAGGTGGGCAGCGTCTGCCATGCTGTAGCGGCCGATGTCCTCGGCGGGTGGAGAGGGAGCAGAGAAAGTGGCCGAGTCGCGTTGTTGCTGTGCGGTGGATGATGAACGTCCATGACCGCGATTGTTTGAGTGGTATGCGATGATGCTGTCCGCTGTCTCGACCATGATTGTGCGGGCCTCATTCTTCAGGCTGGTGATAGCCACGGCGGCATTGAAGAATGCTTTACCCTGCGGCGTCGTATGAAGTTCAGAAGATGGAAGCAGTGACGCAATATACTGTAGGTCTCTGAAAATGGTGGCAGGTCGCAGGGAGCTCTTCGAGAAGATGTGTCGGAACCCGCTCACGCTGTTCTCGTTAGTATCGGATGCCGAGACGTCCTGCACTAGAGTAGGAGTCGATCGGACGAATGATGCCGACGGGCTTTGGTGGGCAGTCTGCTCTGCCATGTAAGGTATCAACAGCTGCTCGAGGCCGTACAAGTATGTCAACTTCGATGCAGGATTGCACGTGACTGCGAATTTTCGGAGAAGGACCTCGAATGCCGAATCATACCCAAATCGCATGATGGATGGCTGAGAAGGGACGTTACAGTCGATCGTCGGGGTCTCAGAGCCAATACTGCTAGGTAGTGGCTGCAGGCTTCGGAAATGTCGATCAGCGAGCTCAGAGCCAAGACCAGTCCAGAAAGCTTTATCAGTCTCACTGCCTTCGCTGAATAGCGTTGATGTCAAGTCACTAAGTAGGAGGCTAGTCACGCGTTTACGAAGCGCGTCTAGAGCTGCTTGGTCGGCGACGATGTTGCTTTCATTAGGTCTCGACATGACAGGGTCCATGATTGACTGTGCCTGAGAAGAGAAGATGGACGTGGCGCTGGAAGGTGAGTCGACCTCAGTCATGGCGGGCGACCAGAAGGGGACCGATGACTTATTCGTCAAGGTTGGGCTGCGAGCGTCGAGTTGATCGCGTGAGCTGGCATTTGATAGGGTGTGCGACACCGAAGACAGGGATTCGTTGCTGCGCAGCTGTGTACTAAGTGACAAGTATCCAGATTGTGGCAGCCCTCCGTACAAGCCCGACAGCAAGGTTGGTTTGCGCTGCACGGTGCCTTGGTGTCGGAAAGATGCATCGCGGGCGAAGAGTGGGTTCGACCAGATCATCGAGTTGTCCGACGGCGAGGTGCCAGTGATTTGATCGATGCACTTTCGAACTTCCATGCAAAGCTTATGCAGTCGCTCTTCCCCTCGGCAAAGATTGTCAATCGTTTGTCGTTCCATCCATTGTGCCAGAGCTTTCGATTGATCTTCGCTGAGCTTGTTCGGGCCACCATAGTCCAACTTGGCACTCAAGATCTCAAGGATGTGTGCCTCGGTCTTGAGGTGCAGATTGTTGCTCGATAATTTCGGGGTACTCCAGTGTCTGAGAGGCGGCGACATGCGAAATTTTGCTTGTCTCTTGGGCTTTCCCATGATGCGCAGAGCACTGGCGATAGACCGAGCTTCATCGTAAGCCGCGGAAGTGCGCACATCTCCAACAAACCACATCTTGTCGCGCAGACGCTCATTGTATGCTATCATCGGGACCAGGAGCTCCCTCCTGAGGGCCTCGTGTGGCTGAAGTAGGGAGGTCCAGCCATCGCAGCTCCTCTCCAGGGCCTGTGCTCGGTTGGTCCCATAACGAGCGTTGAAGTCCACGTCCTGAACCATCTCACGCAAAGCACTCATGTTGTTGGACTGAAACACAGTCCAATGAACATCGTGCAATTGTTTGAACAACCGGTGAGCGCCGACGAAATCCGACTGATTTTCACAGTCCCGAATAGCATTTTCAAATAGGCACTCCAGTTGCCGCCATAAATGTGGTAGCGACGTCGCGCCATCGGTCAAGGGCCGTCCTATTTGGAGAGCCATGGCACTGTACTTGTACAGCAAAGCTTCGATGGCCTTGGCACATGGAGCGAGCTCTCGCTTCCTATCTTCTGTCAAGTCCACCGAACTGGTCATGGGCTTCAGGGTCTCTTTATTTCGTACTGAATAGGACAGATCTCGCATAGTCTGTATTGAGGGTTCATCGGCGAAGGTAGCAAAGACGTCCCAAAACTCCTTTGAAGCGGTTGCTCTGCTGGTGGCAAACTCGTCCAGCTCCATTTGCGCTTCACGGACCTGGTGCTCATCTGACACCTGATCCTCCATATCCGAGGTTAATGTGTCAGCGTCGGTCATGCTGAGAGTTTGCACATGTTGAGATAGAGAGCTTGTAATCTCGGGAACACAGTCAGTGCTTTTGGCGTGACGAAACAGAGAGAACCCAGAGATGGATGATGCGGAAGATTGCAGCCCAGGCTTGGAGCTATCCTGGTCCGAAGAGACGGAAGCAGGTCGTCTTTGCGGGTACAAAGCCGATAGGGTGGTAGTAACATCTTTGAGAGAGACTGCAATGAAATGGCTGACGTTCTGCCCCGTTTCGAGTTGAGTACGAATCGGAAGGTGGGCGTTTTGAAGATTGGTCGAAAATCCTTGGAACTTAGTCATGATAGCACTGACGCGATTTATTGTTTGGGATGGAATGGCGACATTGTGTTTCCTGAATGCGAGTCAGCCTTGTGCTAAGATTCCGCTTGAGCTACTCACCATGAGTAGGCCACATCAAACACTGCCTTCGAAGCCCGGAGTGCGATCTCGCGTAGTATACGTTGACGTGCATTTTCTGATACATAGTGATCGCTCAACAGTCCGGAAGCCTATGAAAGTCAGCAGACTAGATTCACGAGTAGAGAAAGAATGGTACTGACCTCTGGGAGAGTAAGGACGTCTAGCACGAAGGACGAGAACAGCCAGCGGGTCATGATGAAATGTGGCAAAGCACGCTGGTGTCCGGGAGAGCCTTGCAGCTTCTCTGAGATTGCTTGGCATAGCGTGAGTGCTCCGGGTGGTAGAACATCTGGCGCTGTCTGGTCGCCTAATAGGTCAAGTAAGGCGTCGGCGCTTTGTTGATAGAATGCGTCCACCCTGGCCTCCTCCTCAGCGGAGATGTCTGAGCGACCTTCGACCCGTGCACGAAACGTCGGCTTGGTAGGCTGCTCCAAAAGAAAAGAACCATCCTGAAGAGTTTGCAGAATCCAAGTCTCCAACCGGTCCCTTCCCGGCCATGGTGCTGAAGTGGCCCATATGTCCAATACAGCTGGAATGACCCTCTCACTACCGGGCTTCTGATCGGATATTAACTTGGCGCAGACAGTGGCCCAAACTTCAGTAGCTCGGGTGGACTTAAGAGATCCAGAGTGCGGAAGATCACCAGTAGCAAAAATCAAAGCTTCCAATGGACTGCCGTAAGCGTACGAAGATAGAGAATCTACTTGTGCGTCCACGACAAACCCGAGTGGCCGGGAGGTGCGAGACATTGACCTGGAGGATGTTCCAAACACCGAGTCGCTGGACTTGGATACGTTCCTGTCCGAAAGTAGACTTAAAAGTTCCTTGTGGGCCAGTGAAGCTATTCGATTAGCCACAAATAAACCATCATGTCTCAACTTGGTCAAAAAGTCAATGATGACTTTTCGGGACGACTTGGACAGACCGTCCAGGAAGGAGCTTGTCGGCCTGACATTGTCTGAGACTGAAGGAGAGATCGACTGCTGGCCTGTTGAAGGTATGGGCCTGGAGGCATCGTCACACGCATCATGGAAGGCATGAAGCAAATTGACGAAGCTGTTCTTATCTTCGGATTTGATGCACTCTGCGAGAGTGTGCTGAACTGACCGGGCTGCATGAGATAAGCGAGCAGTCCTTGCGGCCGTGATCTGAAGGTAATGGAGATTCTCTTGGGCCTGAACGCATCGTCGCTTGTGGTACTTCTGCAGGCGTAGCAAGTGGCTGATCTCAGAAAGCGGGCGAATGGTGCCAGAATCTTCCGGTGGAACAGAGGCCTGTTTGCGGGAGTCCTGGGAATGGTGAGACCGGGTCATGGTTGGAGGTAGGACCTGACCCGACGAGACCTGTTCAAGAGTTATGTTGCCATTTTGAGGAAGTTGGTGTGGGTTGGGCTCCAAAGGGTCGTTGGGCTTGACGGCCATGTCAGGACCAGATGTATCTGGCGGAGGTGAGACGGAGGAGGAGCCTGGACTGGGCGGATTGGGCGGAAAAATGAGATATCGCGGCGTGCCATCCAGGGAGGAGATTCCTGGAGTCGAAGATCTCGAGGCATGGTGCGAGTTCAAAGGTAGCACGGCAGGAGCGACTGCCGCCAGAGCTGCGAGACCACGACTTAGCATGCATGCCAGCAGTGATGAGTTGTCATTCAGGTCCAAGCGGGAAAGGGAGCATGTGATTGGACGCGGGTGAGAAGCGCAGCAAACCTCGAGAAGAGAGAAACGTAAAACGTACAGCCCTCATCCTGTCCTGAAAGCTCAGGTGGCGAGCCAGTATCAACCATTGCCTGTACTCGCCACGACGGACGGTCGTCGGTCGAGCAATGTGAGTCGGGGGCACGATCACTCCATCGTCGCAATTTGCCAGACAAGACTTTCAGTTGTGGCACTTCGTTGCTCGCCAGCCGGGGCCGGGCCTGCGGGTTGCTGCAGGACGTGTTTCCGAACGGCTGAGGCAGCTCCTCGCCGGCGGCGTCGGCGGCTGTGATGCGAACGTCTCAGGGAAACGGCTGGTCAGAGACGCGAGTGTTCGTTGGGCGCGCGCGCGCAAGGCAAACGGTCAGGCGTCAAGTCAAGGTTGGATGTTGCGTGGAAGTGGATGAGAACGGCTGCCGGTCGCTGAAGAGGCATTCGTCTAGTCGCAGCTCGGTACAAGGACGATGACTCGTGACTTGGAGCCGTGATGGGGGTCTGTGGGTGGTGCAGCCAACAGCAGTGGAGGACTGCTGGATGCTGCACAGGCCGGAGCTGGGATTAGCGAGTCCCCACTTCGAGCGGGACACGCAGAAGACAGCAACATTCTCACCACTACTAACCTACATACTACTGTGATGACCTGCTGCAGTCCACCAAAGGCGAACAAGTCGAGCGCGTTCGCTACGGCGGGGCAGTACGGGCGTACATTCATCATGTCAAAAGCTCCAGCGTACAGGCCAGGGTTGAGGCTTAATTGGCCGCTCGAACTGGTCTGCAGCGGCGGGAGCATGCGGGATGCGTCGATGCGCTGGCAACTGTCTGAGAGATGGCACCATGATTCGCTGTCCGCTGGCCACCTTGATGCGACCGCGACGACGTGCATACTGACGCTGACTCGACTGTGCTCGAGTTGATGCGGCAGTCGCAGAGCGTCCAGACTCCCGAGAACCTACTTGCGACGGCGACGACTCCTGGAGCACAACGCGGATGCCGGTTGCTGGGTGCTGCTGTATGCTGCTGCTGTATGCTCTAGGAGATGTCGTGCCGCGCGACAAGGAGGCAGACCAGCTGGACCAGCCTGTCGTGGCACTGAAAGAGACGCACTGAGGTGAGGTGTGACCAGACGATGACAGGCAAGAGCTGAGCCGATGGAAGCCACCACAATACGATGGTACATTGAGATGTACTTGGGACCAGAGTCGTTCCTGTCCTCTCACTGGACTGCCGCCAGTCGTTCCTGCCCTGAATCTGGTTGTCGCCCTCACGTGCATGAGCGTGCGCTAGCGGGCTATTCATACATGTGCCGTGACAGCCACCAGGACGGAGCACACTTTCAGGAAGGAAGCACTTGCACACCGACTTCCCTCAGAACGTCTCGGTCAAGCAGCCGACCGGTATTTGGATACTTTGGTACGGCGGAACTGCATCAACACGTCACTCTCTGCACCCTCACTCTGGGATCACCTCTGTTGAACTCTGTCGGCAGCGTGGCCAGCGGAGGAGGAACATGTTCGCAAGGGAGCCATTGACATTTCCGCGAACCTAATAACGACCCTACATGTACGTTGACAGCGGCACAGAACGGGAATTTGTCTGGACGTCATTTGTCAATGCGCTTCGTATTTCGTACGGTTGGAATTTGAGGCCGTCCGATACACCGCCCGTCAGACGGTGTGAGACGACCTGTCGCTGATGACGGATTAGGTGAGTGCAGTAACAACACGCGAGCGCAGACTGCTGGCAGGTCGGAAGTACAGCTTGCCTGCGAGACAGGACTAGGAATTTGAGAATCGACAATGAATGGAGCACAGACAGGTGAGAGCAGAGATGTGCTGTCAAATGGCGATGCTGCCTTCATAGCTAACTGCCTCGCACACCACAAGTATTAACACACAGCTAGCCTCCAAGCATCTAGAGCTGAATTCTTCCATCATCATGAACGCTGTTTCTTGAACATCGGATTTCCTCCCAATTTTCCCTGTCCTTGGGTCTGCTTTTTCCCATGCCGGTTCCGTCTCAATGCCCTTCAAACGCCAGCAGGTTCATCAACAACCATGCTCTTCCAATACCCGTCATAACATCATGAGAAACACGCTCCTCCGGGAGGCAGCCAGCCAACTGGCTAAACCCCTTCAATCCCCTTCTTGATCTGAATCTTCTCTCCATCAAACAGCAACCCCCTGCCCCCCACCCCCCCCCCGCACACTGCAAATACTGCAAAATCGAACAATCATTACACTGAATCAACTTCTGCAAATCCGCCACCTGTTGCTGCAAAGCACTCACAGCATCCACCGCCTGATTCCTCTCTTGCTCCAGTTCCTTAATATACGTCGCCGCCGTCGCGATTATCATCGCTTTTGATGGTAACCTGGGCGGTAGAGCGGAATCTTCTACGTCCGGGCTGCAGACGTAGGCGTTTTTTAGGCTGGGGAGGGAGAGGCGGAGAGTTTCGATTTGGGTGTTGAGGTTATCGCGATAGCGACGCTCGATGATTGTGTGTGGGATCCTCCTGTGAGGCCTCGTCGGTCTCTGCGGATTCACTGGCGTCTGCGCTGAAGATGTGGGTGTTGGGTTGGAATCCGACCCAGACTCCGAATCGCTGCTCGTGATAGCCGCTGAGGCGGATTGTTGGGTTGGGTTCTTGGTGAATGTGATGGAGGAGTCTGAAGGAGTTCGGGGTAGGGAGGGACAGACGATGTTGCCTGTTTTGCATTCGTCGGGGATGTTGCCGCTGAGGCATTGGAGGGAGGGAAAGCAGTTGACGATTTCGGTGGATTTTTGGTCCATTTCGGTGGGGGAGAGCAAAGGTCTTGAAGGCATTGTTGTAGTCAATGTCGGTTGTTGTTGTTGTCGTTGAGGTATGCTCTGCCTTGGTTGATTGATTGGTTGGATGATTGTCTGGTATGTTCTTGGTTGGATGATGTCTTGATCTTTGAACAAGTGATCTGATTTGTGGTGTACGAAATGGTATGCTACCTACAAGGCAAGCAAAGAATCCAAATATATGTCTCCAAACCGTGTCACAGGATACTTGCTCTTCCGTAGGAGCAGTACGGGCAAGTCTCGCGATCGATACCCGGCACTGACAACGGGTGCTACGGCCCAGGCACGCGAGTGCTCCGAGTTGAGCGAGGATAAATCCATACGGCCCATCGCGGCGAAGACCGATTGGCCGCCTCTGTCTTACTAAGGGTAATCAATTGATTAAAGCGACGTTTTTGCAAGGAATGTGGTGTGAGTGTCACGCCACCAGCAAAGCAGAGCCCACAAAGAGAGCGCCTGGCTTCGGCGAGGTGCGCCCTCCGATCGGTTTTCGCCCCGTCACTCGCACTTCGTTGCGTGATGTCCTGCGCCTTCCGATACCATCAACGCACTTCTGACCTGCTCTTGGCATTTCTTTGCGTTGTACATGTCTGCGTCTTCATATTGCCGTTGTGGGTATCTTACGACTCTCGCAGTTCTGTAATCGTAAAGACGGCGTAGTCATCGAACGATGCCCCGTCTGCAACTCCACCTCTGTGAACCACTGCTACCGCCAGCCTGGGTTGCTACATATCATCAGCTCTCGTTTTCTCACCCAGCGCTCTGGACGGCTGACCTCAACGGCATTCTGTGCTGCTTTGGAGTTCGTGCTCCTTTCAACTTTGATGGACATCGGAAGTCGGGCTCGATTAATCCGCCAACTTGCCGCCCTTTTTCCAAAGATGGTGTGCTGTAGAGAATTCGCGCTCCACAGATGAATGATACACACCGCGAATTCCTACACATGTTCCTGCTCGAAACGCTCGACGCCCACTGTCGTGCAAATGATCATTGATCATTCGGCCGTAGTCCTGTGCCAAGTATCGTACTTCGTTCTCGCAACGCCAGATCAGGAGGTGGTTCGACAAATGCATGCGGATGATGCTGAAACTTGTCGCCGCTTTCGATTATGCGCTTTTGTGACTTTTGATCAGGCATGCTCGTGAGACGGAGTCCGCCGACGATCAGACAGCAATGTCACTTGGCTCACAGCGAAGATCGCTCATGCAAGAAGGCCAGAAAAGCGATTTGAACGTGACGAGCATTGCAGTCTTCAGGTTAGATGCGCCATCTTACGGTCAATGAGCGGGAATCCGGTGGCCTCTTGTAAAATGGCTTTCCAGATCGCGTCTAGATTACTGCGAAGCAATTAGAATACTGCGAATTGGTCGACGAGCTGTCGTTGAGGCTGATTCGATGGTTAATACGCGTAGTCAGAGAGTTGTCCGCGCACCAAAGGATGATCCGTGTATATGAAGCCACACGATGCCAGACGGGCCGGTATAATGCTCGCAGAGTACAATCCGGTCGATGCAGGTAGCAGTGTACTCGAGCCTTTGTTCCTCCAAGGCGCTGCCAGTTCAGCCTGACATGCAGGTCCGTAGTGTTCGTACCAGGTTCATGGCAGCCCCATGGGGTCGTTATATTTAGGTAAGAGCCGGACCCTGGTAGCGCCTCGTAGTACAGAGCCAGACTTAACGTCCGGTCACACAACCGTCACGATATCGATGCCGAGATCTGTTGCCTTGAGTGCGCAATGGCGGCGTACAGTCGCTTTTCGCGATTCAGTCTCCAGTCGGTATGAGTTGACTTGAAGCAAGTTGAAAGCAGCTTCAAGAGTATTTGAACCAAGTAGCCGTTGTCCGTGGCGAAATGAGAGCGTGGCCTTCAAAGGTCCGTCCCCAGCAGGCATGGGCACTATAGTGCTGTTGTCGATTCTCGTCTCGCCTCAACGCGAAAGACCGTGGCTTCGTGTCGTAAGTCTTCCATTCGAAGCGATGCCATGTAGTCGGCAAACCGATTTAGCCCAGTCATGCGTAAGCCAACAATGCGGAGCCAGAATTGATTCGCGAGTTTTCGTGGAATCGATTTTCCACAGTCCGCCGCCACTCATGTGCGCTGGGTCCCAGAGAGGCAAAAAGAAATGGAAGAGATGAAAGGCTTGGAAAGGGAGGCGCCGATACTTGACTGACGGTCCAAGGGTAAGCAGCGAAGCCATGACGTCCGGATCTCCCCAGACATCTCGCAACGCCACGCCTGCATGGCCAGGATACTTGCCATTTGCGAACTAGCGCGAGGATTTACGGCCGAGTTTGTAGTAGTCTTTTCATTCTTGAGAGAAATGTCTTTTGGTGCTTAGCCTAGCCCGTAGGCATACGTTAAGCAGGGGCTCCGAAGGCTTCGCAAGGCATCAGTGTTTTCAATTGTTCTGAGACCCTATCGAGCTTACACTGATCGTGGTGCGGAAGTCCTGTCGACGAAAAGTCCTAGCAGCAGATCAGGCCATCGTGGAGGCCATGCTGAGCCGCACACTCGCATCGTCAAGCAAGGGCACAGTCGACGAGTAAGCCATCTCGTGACAGTGGCAAGAGAGGTGCGGGGGGAGTACCTCTGTATGCCTGGGCTGTCGTTCGAGCTGGCTCGTGCACCTTCATCGCGGCTGCGCGGTCTGTTGTCCGTACGTCGCTGTACCACGAAGTCGATGCCACCTTCGGTTGCAACGAGCTGAAGTCTGAGGTCGGCTTTCTGACCGATTCGTACGATCCCTGCAAATCGATCGACAGTTGACGTGCAGGGATGCCAGGTCTAGAAGTTCTCGCTGAAGGTACCGATGCGTCCAAATCACGAGCCTTGCATGTCGTTGATATCGTCGCCATCTTCAAATCGATCATTCGTGAGATACTTGTCCCGCTATGCGAGCTCTCCGGGTCCAATGTAATCAGTGCACCATCTCAACAGCCTCTCCGCCATGTCAATCCAGAACTTCTGCTCGGTGAAGATATGTGGTTGACGCGGATAGGTGATGAACTCATACGGTAGCCCTTGGCTGTCCAGCGCTCTCCGCATTCCCCAGGCTTGTGTGAGCGGGCAGCGTGGATCGTTCTCGCCATGCATGATGAGCATTGGTGGCACGACCATTTCTTTCGTCTCCCTCGAGCGTTGCATGGCTGCTTCGAACTCCCATATTGCACTTGCCTGTCGAGTGCGTGTATCTGTCTTTGCCATCTTCCACGGAGCAAAGTAAGCGTTGAGCTCCAACTCAAGGGAGCCGCCAAGGTCTGAAGTCATCGCCATGGTGTCGCAGTCAGAGACACCCGCTACGGGCACAGCGGCCTTGAATTTCCATGCAGAGATTGACCCGTTTCGAGTGCTAGAGAGGAAGGATAAGAAGCCGCCTTGGCTCACTCCGCCGACCATCAAGCGGTCCTTATCTGCCCATCCCAAGTTGACTGCCTTGTCAGTGATCGCTATGACATCTTCGTAGTCCCACTTGCCACATCCTCGCTGGCTGTAAGATGTGAACGCTTCTCCCTTTCCGGTGCTGCCCCGGTAATTTGTGAGTACGACAGAGAAGCCATGGGCGAGAAGAAAAGGTGCCCAGTAGTAGTAATAGCCATCGAAGCGGTTGGTGTTGCGATCCGTCGGGCCGCCATGGACAAGGACGATGGCAGGCTGCGGCTTCTGTGGAGGTGAAGCAGATGGCGTTAGGAAGATTCCATCGAGCTCAACCTCTTTATCCAACGATGGGCACTGGAAAAAGTGGCAGGATCCGAACTTCCTGTCCTTTAGCACAGCACCGTGATTAGACAGCTGTACCAACGCTCCGCCAGAGGCTGCGGTAGAGAACACTTCAACAGGCGTGTTCACATCCGAGGTGGCAACGACCAATATCAGCTCGTCACTGTCCGCGGGAAACGCTGCGTGAGACGCTTGCAGATGTAGAGGTTTGCTGTACACCACTCGGCCAGACAGTAGATAGATGCGGTCCTCTAAGCCGTGTGTGACTTGTGCGACCACTTCGCCATTCACATTCGTCAAGGTGTAGACGTCGTTCTCATCGCCGAACATCGTCTTCTCCGGCTTCGTCTTGATGCTGTAGACAGCAGTGCTGCCACATCCGGTGCCCTCTGGGATGCACGTAATGTAATGCAAGACATTGCTGCTGTCCCATACAATCGACCTCGCGGCACCTTTGATTGACCAGTGGTCCTGAACTTGTCAGCATTTGTGTGATGGTAGGTGCAACGGCATAAGACTTTCAAGACTTACAGCGATATCTTGACCAGCCAATCGCAAAACCCAGATGTTACTACCATTGATCCAAGGTTCCTCGATATGCGACGTGCGGACAGATATGATAGCGATCTTTTCGCTATCCGGACTCCAAGCGAAAGCCGTGACATGACCATCAGCGACATTCTGTGCATTGCCTCCCCCGCCAGTGACTCGCCGAACAGCCTTCGTGTCCAAGTCAAGTATCCAGAGGCGATCGTTGATCCATTCCTTGCCCCAGACTTGCCAGTCCTCGCCATTCTCATCGCTAGTCTTCTTCTCGGGAGTCTTCGGATCTGCGCATATGAATGCGAGCTTCTTCCCATCAGGGGAGAACTCGAATGCGGAGATGGCGCGCTCATTCTGTGTGTCGGTGACCGGGTGCGCCTCGCCTTCAACGACGCCATTCTGAACGTTCATGAAGTAGATGGCCCACTTCTTCCCAGCTTCAGGGCGATCCGAGATGAAGGCAATGGTCTTACCATTGGGATGCCAGCGTGGCGAGTGATCTTTGAAAAGGCCTGAGGTGATCTGCCGAGAAGAGCCAGCCTTGCCGACCTCTGCCAGCCAGAGTGTCGATACTGCGTGTCCATCCTTGGTCTTCTTATGTCCCCAAGCTAGATTGGTAGAATAAAGAACCTGCTGAGCGTTTGGGGAGATGCGAATGGCAGCTGGGACCTGGAGGTCACACAGCTGCTGGATGAGCTGTCCGCTTTGCTCTGAGTTGGTGATTTTTGCCATGATTCCTCGTGCTTAGGGACTTCAAATTCCAGAACAGCCAAATGATATGCCTAAGTATACAAGACAACCAGGCAGCTGTGCCTCGGTTTCATGTACGTTGCATTGAACGCGAGGGAAGTCGTACGTGTTTATCTGCCTGCCCGAACTCCGTGATCATCATGTCCGCAATCGGAAGGAGACTGACTGCCAGGAGATCTTGTGTTCTAGATGCCGACATTGTCGAACGAGTCGTGTCCCCAGGTCCGATCCCAATCGAACGCATCGCTTTCTTGATAACTGAAATCGGATGTCATTCCCATGCGGTGAGGAAAAGCAAGCCGAGTGGCAGTTGCTTCCAAGCCGTTGAACTCCGATCCCGACCTCGCAAATGTACGAGGAAGCAGCCTTCAGCAGCACTACTCTACGACCAGAGACTGTTCACTTCCTTCTACACCCTCACTTGACGTCCATACGAAGCGTGACACAAGAAAGCGCACAACAGACAGGTATAAGTATACGCGTAAAAGCCCACATTTCTCTCGTACTCCATCAGCGCATACCGCGAACATCCGAGCAAGCTCATCAACAATACACCAGCATCAAGCAGCTCAAAAACGAAACAGACATCATGAAGATCATCCTCACAGGCTGCACCGGCTTCATCGGCTCCGAAATCCTCACCCAATGCATCGCCCACAACTACATCTCCCACATCTACGTCCTCACCCGCCGCCCCCTCGACTCCAAATTCTCCCACAAAAAAGTCACCCAAATCCTACACGAAGACTTCGAAATCTACCCCTCCGACCTCTTGACCCGTCTCCGCGAAGAAGGCGTCGAAGCCTGCATCTGGTGCCTCGGCGGAAAAGTATCCCAATTCAAAGACCTCGACGAAGCCCGCAAAGTAGGTGTCAACTATCCCGCCGCGGCGGGTGAGGCGTTTGCGAAAGAGTTGGCGACGGGTTTGAGGCCGTATGAGGGGTATCCGGAGAATGCGCCGAAACCGGGGCAGGGGAGGTTTCCGTTCAGGTTTGTGTATATGTCGGGTTGGGGAGCGGAGCATAATCAGTTCAAGAAGTTGTGGGTTATGAATGATACGAGGAAGATTAAAGGGGCTGCGGAGAGGGCGCTGTCGAGTACGGTGGAGAATGCGGAGGAGAGGGGAGGGTATAAGTGTTTTGAGGTTATTGCTTTGAGGCCTGGTGGGGTGCTGGAGGGATCGAGTGAGGCGATGAGTACGGTGATTACGGAGGCTGTGGTGCCTTCGATTGCGGTTGACCGACTGGCGAGAACGGCTATCAAGGTGGCGTTTGATGGAGGGCCGGAGGGGAAGACGATTATGGAGAATAGGGATTGTCTTGGGGAGGATTGGGCTATGGTCAACACGTTCTCTGGCTGAGGTACTACTCTCTGGTACTGTTACAATGTGATACCCATTTCAACTTCAGTCGCCCTTCGAAAATGCCTTCCGATTCCGCGATATCCATCGAACAAGTTTCCAACCCGCTGCTGGTCCAGATTGCAAGCCTTCCGCTAAGGTCGAGTGTCATGAGGTGACGGAGGAAACACGTTTTAAGTCAGCGGCGCGAAGTCGCTCTCGTCGCTGTCGTCAGCGGGCTTGTCGAAGTAGTCGTACTTCTCGGGCGACTTCTTGCTCGGGACGCCGTTGACACGAACAGTAACATCATGATCTGAACCGACCACGCTGTCGTTCCGAACGGGCTCCTTGCCCTTGCCACTGCCAACACCCATGGCAGAGTCGAAGAGGTCAGCTGCTGGAGCTGGCTTACGAGCAGAGGTGATTGCCTCGTCGAGACCGTCATCCTCGTCTTCGTCATCTTTCTCGTCCTCACTGTCTTCGGTGTAGGTCACGCGAGCTTAAACACATTCAGCGATCGCTCTCTCAATTTTGGAAGAGAAGACTATGCTTACGCTTGGTGCTTCGACGGGCTGACTCGCGCTTTTGAAGCGGAGTGTCGAAATCGGCCATCTTCTCATCTTCAGAGTCGTCGTCGTCGCTCATGCGCTTTGCGCGCTTGGCGCTGCTGCTTGGGGTCTTCGGAGCTGGGCGCTTGTTGCTGGAAGGAGTGCGGACTGCTGGAGAGGCCTTGCTGGATGATGCCTTTGGGTTGTAGGTGACAGCGCCTGCACCCTTGCCTCCAGCCCGCTTCTTCAGCGCACCGATCTGCTCACTGATGGCGCGAGGGGTTGGGTTGAAGTCCTCCTCAGCTGCTCAGATTTCAGTACACCAGGCAGAGATAGGGAGCTTGATGGAACATACGGAACTTGGCTGCCCAGTCTTTGGCAAGCTTGTTGCCATCGACCTTGATGTCGTTGACGATGAGAAGAAAGAGCTTCTCAACGCGCTCTGCGGTCCACACGCGGCCCATGGTGGGATGCTCTTGGGTGTCTGCTGCTTGATGTTGGGCGGTATTGGTCTCGGTGATGAGGTAGAGAAGAGTGAGGTGGATGGGTAAGTTGTATTAGAGGTCGAGACGGAAGAGAGTTGACCTGGATGAGCCAGAAAGTACCAGTCGTGTCCGTGTTCAGTCAGTGTAAGTTCGTGAAAGAACGTGGAGGTTACAAGTTCAGCAATGAACAGAAGAGCAACCTTCAGACCGGTCAAAGTGAACTTCACTCTAGAAACTCACCTCAGCTTTCCAACGGTCGCTGCATGTGATTCGCGTCCTTCTCACCCGTTTGCAACCCCCTTCACATCACTCCGCCTTCACCTCCTCCACAGCGCACTACAGACTCTCACGGGGCAACAGGCAGCCTCGACAAGAACAGACTTTCGATATCTGTATTGCTACCCGGTCGACGATCATGCATGCACTCTACGCGCCATTGGATGTCCGCGCTTCCGCGACGTGTATCCTTGTTATTACATGCAGGTACTAAAGTGCAGGGGGAGGTATGGAGCTGTCACGTCGCACAGAAACGGCGATCGCATTAAACGCGGGATTTGGCGAGTTTGGCATGTGATGAGGATGGTGGAAAGTAAAGGTGGAGATGGGGGGTCGCGAAGGTGCTGGAGGAAGCATGTTGAATTTTGAGACGAGGACTGGTTGTTGCGAAGGAAGATTGAAAGCCATCGTCTTTAGAAGTAATCTCGATACTTATTCAGTAAACACAATTCCGCTCTCTGATCCTGTAACTCCCGCTCGCCTGTCTGTAGTGTCGTAGTCTCATCATCCCAATCATGCAAGTATCCTCAATTCTTCCGCAGTCGAAGCTCTGTTCCCTATGCCCAGTGCTTCTAGACAAAGTTGAGGCTATCGTCCTCGTCTAGGCCTGTGTGGAAGCTTCCACCACGGCTGAACGAAAGAAGGTCATCGTCGAAATCACCAAGGCTGGTCGAGAAGCTGTCCTCCATGAATTCCTCCTTGATGCCATTCTTCTTGCTCGACTTGGGAGTGGACTTCTGGACACGACCGTTGGTGACAGCTAGATTGAGGTCAATGAGATGCTTCTACAGTCCACGAGAATGTGATTGTACTTACTACTCAACGCATCCTTCTTCGGCGTCATGCGTGGCTTCTTGGGAGTGTTGGGAGCGGACTTGCGGGCAGGTGTTATCTCGCCACGCTGGCCGGTCTCAACCTCCTCCTTGAGCACATTGGCCTCCTTCTTGATCTTGCGGAAGCGGTTCTCGAGGGTGTCGTATGTGGTGCCGAAATACTTGGCAACTTGTTTGAGGTCGACCTAGCAGAAGATTAGTCTTGAGTGACAGGAGATGACAGTCATAAGACAGAACAACCTTGACGCCGGTGGCGATCATGCTCGCGACGACGCGCTGCCAGGTCTCTTGGCTTTCCCAGTTGACCTTCTGGTTGCCACCCATTTTGTTGAGGGGTTTGCTGCTTGGGAACGTGGTGAAGATGAATTTGGGTATGAGGGAGCAGTGTTCAGTGCTGTGATCGGAGACAGGAGAGTTGTCAATGTGACCTGGGTAGGCGAAATTGGGATGAGAAAGTTTGATAACGGGTTGAAACAGGTGAGCTTTTGTAAGTAGCTGCTAGCGTCCGTTGAGATCCGTTTGAATCTGTGAAGTGAAGTGAAGTTCGGTGCTTGCTGCCTGTTGCATGCGAAACGGTACTGGATGCAACCGACCTGAATTCTCTACCCAATGCAGAGGGGATAGACGTCGATTGGACATCGTGTACCATTGTGCATACGTGACAGGCCTGTAGCGGTGGATATTCTAGAGCTACGGAGCCATTGGAAGATCGTGAACCATTCAGAAGCAAAAGATGCAGAAGGCGAATGGAGTCTTTCGGTCGTACGTGCATGCTGCAAGCACTTTACACGATGCTCAACGCGTCTTGACAGGTCTTTACAGCTCCAAACAGCTCCTCCTGATGACGTTCCCTCCCAGGACCAGGTTCGTGTGTCTTCAGGGGATCTCCCAAAATTGATTGATCACTTGCGGGGGCCATTGACTTCTCCCAGTCGACCAGGTTGCACAGAACGAAACTTTCGCTGTGAGTCAGAGCTATCGTGATCATGATCGCGTCGTCGGGAGTTGGGAAAGGTCGCGGATGAGCGAAGAGGGAGACAGCAAGATCTCGAGGCGAAGTAAGGAGCGGTCAAAGGCAGGGATCCTCTCGGCTCTTGGCATGGACTTCACGTCGCAGCTTTCACGACAGAGCGAAGTATCGATTTCTTCTATATCGACGCTACGAAGTCTCTCCGACTCTCGTCAGGATATTACTTCTTATCATCTCTCGCCCTCTTCTCATATGCTTCCCGGTTCTCCAGTCCACCCTTCCCTCGCCCTGCGCTGCCCACTTTGGCTTCTATGCGATCCAATGCTTCTTCGATTAGGCCAATGTGTCCTCTGAGCGTCCCTTCTAGCTCGTCGAATCGCGCCTCATTCTCTTCGAGGTTTGTGTGGACTTGTTGGCGGACGAGGTATGTTGATGCGCCAATGGCTGTGAGTGTGGTTGCCAGGCTTGCGAGAAGATATCTTGAGGCCATGATGGAGATGTTGTGTAGTATGCTGTGGTATATGGAGATGAACTCGTCGACTTACAGTCAGGATACATACATAATGCCTGATCCATTGGGGTGAGGTACGGTTGAAGGCTAGGAGGTCGATGATGCGGTCATTGAAGGGCAGATCGTCTCCATCAAATTTTGACGCTTAGATCATGAATGTTGATGTCCTAATCACATGACTTCATTTTGCTTTCGCGAAGAATGAATGAGGCTGGGCAAGGCGCAGTTCTGTGCCAGCCACATCTTTCAGCATCCTCGAGTCTGCGAGCAAGCGCCGTTCTGCACGTCACGCATCCCTGCTTGCCTCTTGCGCCAGTGAAGGCGATGCGGATCGGACAATTGCCTCCATCTTGATCTTCAAATCGTAGGCCGACCGGTAGGTGATCGCGACACATTCTTCCAGCACCCATTTCCACCCACCTCCAGTCTTTACCGCGCCATGGTCAACCACTTCGCGAATACTCCAGAAGCGCTACTCGGCAGGAACGACTCGAAGAACCCGTCGACGACATGTAAAGGCCTCACGAGCTCTGGGCGGCCTTGTCGACGCGCATTGGCAGCTCCGAAAGCTTCTTTGAACGGCAAACGGTCGACTTCGGTATCGGCGTTGAACGGTGTGGTCGCACTGGTTGAGGAAGATGGAGCTCTTGCCGAAGCCGATTTCTATTGCTGGCAACACAAGGACCAAGCTGAAAGATTGGTTCAGCAAGAGCAGAATCCGCCAGGGAAGCGACCGAAGAAGAGGTCTACGGAGCTATACCCGCTGCAGGAGAGGAGCAGTATTGATACCCTGGTGCAAAGGCTAGGCATTGATGCAATCCCCGAGGAGGATCGCAAGAAAGAGAAAAGAAGACCAAACGATGGCGTGAAGCCGCCGAAGAGGACAGAGACAACGGATTTCGCGACTGCCCGACCTACAAGCAATACTTCTTATGCGAACAGGTACAGTTCACAGCCGGGACCACCAGCAAGGCGGGACTCGGGATCACAAAAGAAACAAGGCTTTTGGGCTTCACTGTGCTGCGCCGGGCAGCAAGATGATGACTACGTGGAGATCGTGCGGCATCGGAAGCGCGTGGAACAGAACAACAGGCTGTCACAAAACACCGCAACATCGACAGCATCTCCGATGGCCCAGCGTCCTGCGGCACAAGTACCCACGAGAAAACCAGCGTCTCTGCCCGCACGGCCAACACCGCAACAGCGCAGCTCCTCGAATCCCCATACAGCCCAGTTGTTGTCCCTCATGCCACAGCATTTATCTCCTCAGACTACATCCGCGTTACTTGCAGAACTCATAAAGCCGATCAGCCCTGCGGATGAGGACGGATATATTTACATCTTTTGGCTTACACCGCAGTCAAAAGCCGCGCCGGCTGAGTCGACAGCAAGGTCACTGCTCGCGCCGCCCTCCGACCGCCCACAAAATGCTCGTCGGTTTAGCGATGTGATGACCGAGTTCTCTTTCGATGGCTTGGAAGAGACAACAAGAGGCGGTGGCAATTCGGGCGCCAAGCGAGGCAAGAAAACCATCATGTTGAAGATCGGCCGCGCCAACAATGTCACCCGACGCATGAACGAATGGCAAAGGCAGTGTGGTTACGCGTTGAACTTGGTGCGGTGGTATCCATACGTACCTTCTTCTGCTACGCCTTCACCACAGACGTCACCACATAGGAATCCGAGTTCTGGTTATCCGGACCTTTCAAGACCTCCGACTCAGCGAAGAGAGAGCGGACTGGTGCACAAGGTCCCGTACGTGAAGCGAGTAGAGAGATTAATACATCTGGAGCTGGCGGACAAGCAGGTCAAGAAGCAATGTCAGACCTGTGGAAAAGAGCACCGTGAATGGTTTGAGCTTGATGCGAGCCAGGACGGTGTGAGAGGGGTGGATGATTGTGTGAAAAGATGGGTGAGTTGGGCGGAGAGGAGGCGGCAAAGTGATCATACTGTCGCGAAATTATGACTAAATATTTCTGACCTTTGGGAAATGTCACCATCTTCACCAAAATGCTGAAGTCGCATACCGTCATCACGGCGCAAACATACCATGAGATCGAGTTCGCATTCGATGAAGCTGGCAATCGATCTCTTAAGAGCAAGCTTTGCGATCATGAGCGCCTATTTCCCAACGCTACTCTCGAACTTCCCTCCAGGACAACACAATGGCCTCATTCAGCACAAGGGACCACGAATCCGAGTGCCTCCTCAGAGCGGACGACCTCGACACATTCATCCTCTTCCTCAAGCTTCCTCTCACAGCAGCGCTCGTCTTCGCAGCTACGCTAGCCCTGTCGAACCTGACGACTCGCACAGGACGGCTTCTCGAGCGTGTTATCTTCTGGCATACTCGCAACTCCTGGGAATATCTTCGTGCGGTCAACAGGAGTAGGTGGAGAGATGGACTTCACTTGGCGGCTGCGACTGCTGTTACGGCTGCTTATGCGCTGATAGTGGGGTGGAGATTCTTGGTTGGAGGTGACGCCGGGGATGAGTTTGAAGAGATCCTGATGCATGACGCGCAGAGCGTCGCATTGGTGGTGCTCCTGATTGAGGCGGTAGTAGGCGGGGTGATAGGGGTTGTCTGGGCTGTGGCGAAGGCGGTGGAGTGGTGTCGGGATACGAGGGAGAGGTATGCGGGATTTATGGAAGAGGACGGGATCTTCGATTGATGACTGCGGACAGACCTCAGTCTGGTCTTTCTCGCACCCGGACGAGAATGACCAAGTAGCCATGACCCTCAAGCGCCTCCATGTCGCGCAGGTCTAATAGCCAGCATAAATCAAGCCAGTGATGACTCCACCACATTGACCTGAAACCCATAGACACTCCACCATCGTCTTCACAAACATGTCCCGGTAAGTTTCCTCGACATCCTGAACCAAGCATCCCAGCGTCCAACATCCCGCGACCGCCATCGTCTCCCCCATAAACGAAATCGTCTCCATACAAGTCAAGAATGCGACTAATTTTCTCCACGTCCTCCAGCTCATATGTCCTGGACGACCCAGAACGTTATGGTAGATACGATCACCGATTTCGATCGCGAGGATGGCTAGCATGGCGCAGCTGAAAATCGCGCCGATGCAGAGGAGGAGAAAGTGAACCGGTTGGTGTGCAAGGCAGAAAGAGTTGATGGAGGCGAGATAAGGGCGGAGTATGGGGCTGAGGTGTTCGTGGAGGAGAAAAGCGATGAGAGTGTGTGATTTGAAGGCTGGACCCCGTATGATCGGCCTGATTGTGCTCGTTGCTGAGGGTGTGAGAGATGAAGTTGTCGTTGTTGGGGCCGGACAGGTTGAACCTGTGCATTTCAGTATGTCGGCAGCAAGGATGGTACGGCCGTCGGGGCAGGTTGTGGTTGCAATGAGGTTTGAAGATGTTGAAGCCATCGAGATTGAGGTGCTCATATGTTGCTATCAGATGTCCGTCGCGCCAGGTCTCTGGTGCGGTACAAGAGATGGCTCAAATACCTTGGGCCTCATGATTTCAAGTTCAACTACACAGCAAACACGTCCATTTCGAGCTCTGTACAAAGCTTGCTTGCTCATTCCTAATCCTGCGCCAGTCTCAAAGAGTGCCTTCTTCTCTTTGCGGCAGCAAACATGAAAAGATCCAGCTAGACGTAGCCGAACACTATTAAAGCGACCGTTGCAGCGATATCTTGGGAACAAGCCACCACTGCGAGCCGAAAGATGCCTTCAACTTCTCCCAACACGGATATGCTCACTACAGTATCAACGTGTCCGGCACCAACAAATGCATGCACAAATCCTCCTCCTCCTCCAGCTCAGCACGCAGGACAGGCACAACCTTACATACCACTAACTTTGCCCGGCACCCTCTACGCTCTCCTCCACTACCACATTCTCCCATGGCTTCAACCGCACTTCACCTCCTTCCTCAACTACCTCGAAGCCCATCAGCCCGCTCTAGTCATCTTCAGCTGCACAGCCGCTTGCCTCACGATCTTCATAATGGCATACTTATTCACCATCATCTTCGATCGGCTTACCTTGATCTGGTACCGCAATGAGGATCCTGCGCAGCATGAGTATCTCAACGAGCAGGGACATATGACGTCGGATTATTGGTGGAGCATGATCTCTCAATTCTCGGTTTGGTTCATCTCCTTGTTCTTCTGGCGTCTTGTCTCGGAAACGGGGTGTTGGAGTCCTTCATGTATGGCTGAGGACGAGGAGAAGGTGTATTTGGATGTGGTGGGGCACACAATGAGTGTATGTGGGATGCTTATCGCAGTAGCGGTTGTCGTTCTGACAGTTATCGTGAAGTGGGAGCGTGCGATACGCGAGCGTTGAAGCGGGACATGTGAAAGTCTTGGCGTTGATTTGAATTTCGGCTGGAAGCGCGAGGAAGCATCATGGGTGATCGTGATCGTGGTCATTACCTTCAAGTGTTTGAAAATACAAGTGAAATGGTCGATTGAGAATGAAGGCCCAGGACATAGTAGCGTCGTGATGATGCGACGTCTTTCGTTGCACTTTCTATCAGATTGCAAAGAAGCTTGGAAGCCAGAGTGCTTCGTCCAATCCTTGCGCAGGCTCTATAGACGGCAAGACCAGGTCTACAATTCACGATACGCCGTGCCCTTTGAGAACGGCGTTACTCTCCGTCCTGTATGGGCCACAAGCCGGCATGGAAGCGCTGGTGTAGCGCAGAGTTAATCCAAATGGCCAGGAGACGTTGTTCCGTGAGCTCGTACAGACTTTTCATCGTATTCCCATAATCCTTTCCTACGCCGCTGCGTATTCCTTCCACGCTCTCTGTTTTCGCCTCTCATGAAAACAGCTCGGGCTGACCACAGAATGCCGTAGTAGTCCAACAAACGACCGAGAACCACCTTTTTGGTCCAATTTCACGCTCCTGCTCTTCTCATCGCTTCCGCGAATTTACGTTCTTCCCTGCTCCCACCTTCGGCCTCCCGCCTGTTTTCCCGCGGTCGCCTGTGAGAATACTAGGTAAATAGTCCTCATCCATGAGACTGCGCTCCTTTTGCCGCTTCTCTCGTCTCGATGCCTCTTGATACTCCTTTTGATCCTCTGCCAGTATGAGCCCATTTCCCCAGCCACCTTTTCCGCCGCCATCAATTCTGCCGTTCGCCGAACCATGCACCGGCTTTGGCACGCTGAAGCGGTTCCCGCGGTTGTTCCACTGCATGTTCTTCTTGAGATGCAGCTTAAATTCGCCGTTTGGTGTCGTCGTGCAGGAGACTCTGGTCAAGGAAGGCTGCCCACATCGAGGGCAAAATTGCTTGCCGAGGTCTTTCGAGACGTGAAAGCAGGCATGGCAACGTAGTACGTAGGTCTTCAGTTGCTTTATCCTGGACATTGACGGGGAGAGCAAGTTCAAATTAATCTGCAAAATCACGTTCTGCATGGCGAAATCTGATGTCAAAACGCCGACCTGCATGGTCTTGGGTTCCGGCGCTTGCGCTGTGTCGGGCGCGGCGTCTTGCGCTTGCTTTTTCTTGAGATTTGAGGGCGTGATCCAGCCTTCACCGTCGGATTCAGAATCTTGGTTGATTTCGGCAGAATTCTGTACGGAATCGACTTTCGGCGTTTCTCCTGAGGGCTGGTCATTTAACGTTGCGGACTCGAGATTCGTTGCTAGAGTGTCTGCGTCGTCCGTTGAGATAGGTGCTTCGGATTCTTCTGACGCCTCCGTTTCTGTCGCCACATTTTCGCCCTCTGGAGGCCTATCCGCTGCCGCAGTCGTTGGGTCTGAGGTGGAGATGCTCTCACTTTCCGCCTTGCTCACTGTCGCGGCGTCTTTGCTCGGCGGCGCGCCGTTCACTCCCTTTTGTCCTGGGACTCTTCGCAGCCGCCAATCCCCTCCGTTGCGCTCACACTCAATTTCGTACGTGATAGCGATGATCTGAATATCGGGTTTGCTGAGGACCGCTAGATCACCAATTTTCCGCGCAAAGTCTGTCACGAATTTGATGCTGGTCGGATTTGGCGATCGCAACGTCAAAAATGGCTTTAGCGTCGTTTCCACCCTTGATCTTGTCGCGGCGTCTTTGATTTCTGATAAAATGGCGGGCACAGTTACGAGTGTCTCGGCTTGACTGAGCAGTGTCGACACCGGCGGTTCATTCTTAATAATCGCACCCGTGTCGAGAACGACGGTATGGACAGGCTTCGAGCTCTCCATTTGATCGGCTGACATGATTGCGCGGGAGCACTATTCGTGAGCACGGGCGGTTGTACTGAGACGGAGATGCGAGAAATTTTGGAGATGAAGTGGCGATTGATTGCTTGGCATGAATTAATCAAATGAGACCATCAAATTGACTCCAAACCTTCATTCAACACGCGTCGTGCTCGCGTTTTTTGACTCCTGCCTCCTGCCTCCTGCCTCCTGCCCTTCGCCGTGCTCCTCTCAACACCACCTCGCTGACTGCTCCAACAAACGACATTTGGAGGATGGAAGTTCTTTCGAGCGTGGCAGATGATATTCCTGTCTCCAGACGCCACTGTCGCACCGTCCAGATCGCGCAGCGAAGCGGCCTTCTAGTCCCCCTATACCCATTCCCAGCGGCGGCTTCGACGCGCTCGATCCCGAACGATGGCAGCTTTTCGTCGGCATCGTAAGGGCACTCCAGCTCTCTAAAAGCGATGCCGGGATCGAGAGGCGTACTCGACGCACATCGTACAGCTCTGAGATCCCTCGCACACGCTGAACGCCGAGAGCATCGAGCGGTCCGCTCCGATCTAAAACGATACTAAATCGGATGAGCTGTGTAGAAACTACTGACCTGACGTTGGTGTGGGTAGTCTTTCACGCCGGCAACGCGAGGACTGGCCGCCCTCATCGAAGCTTGTGGTGGACGAGCTTCCTGGATTTCCGGGATAGAATCAAGATGCATGGCGCTTCGCTCTTTCAGGATACTACGACGTCTGCAACATCGCTAGATGTTGCTCTCGCTCTCCTGGATTCGAGGGCCAGATAGTGATCATTCGCTAGCATCACGCCCCGGAATAGCCACGACCACAGCGAAGTACTCGGAGCAAAGCACCCTCTAGACATCTTCTTCTGGCTTGCTTGATCACAGGGCGTTGTCGCGATGATCCGCTCGATCCTTGCAGGTCATGCCGCATACGAGGGCGGCCTCTCACAAGCGAGTGCCTAGATTGGGCTATTGCAAAGCGTCTGGGGCTATAAGAGAAGTCTGCTGCCCCGTCCAAACCTCAAGCCTGTTCTTTCGGGTTCAAGCTGCTCTTGGAATTTCATTCGCTCGTTGGAAGCTTCGGAATGCTACTTGCACATGAATCATGTCCCATCGAAGGCCTTCAGGATCCATGATGTCTTCGAGGTACCTAAGAAGCCTACCTCAAGCGGCCAGCGATTCGACCAATCGAGCCAATTGGACAAGAGTGCTGTCACCGCAGCCCGGTTGGGTAGTCGGACTCAATGGCCCTCGATACTGGAACCAGGTCGCTCATCCCGTGGTTCGCATCTGCGGAAGAAGGCAATAAGGCAAACTTGCAGCGGCCTAGCTAAAGATCCGCCCACGGGGCGTAAGAAGCTAAAGCATGTTGTTGACCGGTACAAGAGCATGGATTGATCCAGGTCAGCTGGGCCGAGCGTCGCTTCGTATAAGAAGACTTTGGTCTATCCTCGACACCTCTGCTGTTCATCAGCTTTGTTTACTTTTGAAAGGCGTTCCAAATCGATGCTCCACTTGCCGCTGCTCCAGCAAGCCACAGGACTCCGACAGCCTGGATCCACCGAGGTCAAGCGATGGATATCAGCCCATCTCATCATTCGACGGCTAAGCGCGGGAGCCCGCTCACGTGCACATTCACACTGCATACCTCTCCGGCCTTTGTGGCACCTACACCGGGTCTCTTATATCACACGATGCCGGCCAAATAACATTTTGAGCCGCAAACCTTGGCAAACTTTCGGCGAAGCGATCTCACGTGGATACCCGGAGCGGCCGATCCGATGCGTCTCCCCAAGGCGGGTGGAAGGAGAGCGCCGTCATCTGATGCCGGGGGCAATGCCGAATGTTGCTTAGGCTGGCAAAAGCATGTCGGGTCAGGCACTGTCACGAGCGCTGCTATCAAACTCAGAACCAAGCAGTGTTGGATCCATGGATTGATCAATGCACTGGTTTACTGTGCCACAGAATCTAGTGGCGGCTATAACTCTCCATCACTGGCCTCAAGACTATGCTTCTCTCATTGCTTGCGGATTTAGGAAGCCTTAAGACGGTAGGTGACGGCATCAATTCGGGTCCGATTACAGGGTACGGCCTGGACGGAATGGCTGGCGCTACGATATGTGCGAAGCGATTCGAAGCTCGAGCTCGTTCTTGGAATCCATGTCGCCAGCGCACGCGGACACACACCTGGCCAGGATGTGGTCTTGCTGTCAATATCGGAGGCATGAGTTTGATCAAGTCATCCGTGGTTCGGCAATGGGTCGCGCCGTCACGCCCGTCGCAGGACGAGGTGGTTGCTTCCCGGGACATGTGAAGCCTTGAATTGACTTTGAAAGCTACATGTACCACTGCCTTCAGTGATGCGTGAATGGCTGGAATGCTCACCGGAGCGGCTACTGTCGCTTCTAGGCCTAGCTGCTGGGCCTTAATGGGTCTCTGCAACCGCCTCGATAGCGGCAACCACGTCACTGGGGATCGAGCTCGCGAGCCTTGATATGAAGACAAGGCTGCGAACAAACCCGCCTGCTGTATGTACAAAGCTCTCTTTCTCTCTCGAAGCCTTGCGAGCTGGACGATGCGTGCGAATCCCCAGTTTACACTTAGCCAGAGAAGAGAAGAACCAGATCATGGTAGGTTCGGCGAGCTCCATTTCAATGAACATCTCTTACGCAAAACAGGCTAGATTCTACTTCACTGTGCGTCAAATCGAGCCTGGCCCAAACGTCATCCCACGATACACGCCGAATGGAATTTGGTTACCCCCTAAGAGGCATGGGAACAATGTATGTAGCATGGCTGTCTCTAGCAACGGGCAAGCTGTGCCTGTCTGGTTTCAATTCATGCACGATGGACAGCAACAGCCGGAAACTGGCCGAGTCACGACACCACTACCAGGAGATTTGAGAAATTGCGGAAGCTATACACTTTATCATGACCGCAGCATCATATATGCCGTGCCACTTGACGCAGTCGCTGATCATGTCGGCGACGGACGGGAATACTCAGGAGAGGCTCCGGAGGAAGACGATGAAGATGAAGATGTCGACAACCCGGACTGGCAAGAGCTACGCTTCCAGCATCGTCCCATGCAGAGCGGATTGAACCTCTCGTTCGTGGGTGCGGGGGAACTGCGAGGGCTGGCCTACCAACGACCTGATCAGCGGTGGCCTCCATACTTCTTCCCTGACCGATACCAAGCCCAGTCTCCTCACAACGGAACAACGAACACTCTGTACGGTGGACTGGTCGGAAAGCTGCCGCTTCTGATCGGATTGGTCGCGCTTGCTTTGCCATACCAAGCTTGGCTTGGTTGGATACCGCACATCATCAGAGCAGGTGGCTGGCAGCTACCGCCTCAACTTGTGCAGCAGTATCCTCGACGATCTGGATGTGCGTATTTCGCTGCAGCTCACGCATGAATGATCCGCTGACAAAAACAACAGGGCTTGAACGACGCGGCATAGTCGTTACGGTCTATCGCGATTCTGGCCGGGCCGCCCGTGACGAAATGACTGCGCTCGAGCGTGGCGATCTCGGTCCAATCTTTGCGTGACCGGACAGATCGCATACGTTGACCACATCTCCGCTTGGGAAGGTTGTTGAGGGCTTGGATGTGCCGCCACACGAAAGAGATGGCTACAATAAACCATTCCTCTCTCAGACAGAAATGCGGCCCAACTCTCCCATTTGGCTATTCGCTCGCTATACGTCTTGGGCCACTTTCGCCTCATCAGAGGGTGGCTCGGTTTTTGCTACATACTTCGTTGCTTTCTATTTGCATGACGTTTAACCACGGCTGATACTCTATTGCTGATTATGATACACCACCGCTTTCTCCTCGTCGTTAATTGCTCCTGCTGTTATGTTACGACGTTACTTCTGCTCTCTGCACTTGCAGTCGCATCAGGCGGATGTCTGATTGTTTTGATGTGTTGGAGGATGACTTTGGGGGGATTACTGGGTGTATGGACCGAGCTTCTGCGCGTCTTTATTTTACAGTATTGATGATTCTGTGGAAATTAGACGAAGCGTTACGTGTGACATCCTCATTGGATTCGTCTTCTCTTTTTTTTTAAGTGCCTCATATGACTCTTCTTCACGTTCTTTAGAGCATTTTCTAAACACATTTGTCGCTCTGAGGGACAACTGACAATGTTGATGTTTTCCCTCTCTTTTCTATATCTTGATGCTGCTCAACGTAATGCCGTGCAGTAGATCTCAGCCATGTACAGCCTTTGGAGGTGGATCATACCGCATCGCCTCCTTGACGTTCATCAAATTATCTTCCACGCACACGCCCTCCTGACCCATTTTCCATGCCAGATACTCTAGCACCTCTTCATCCTGCGTGAATAACTCTGGCTTCCGCGCTCCGCATGCAATGTTTGGCGTCTTCCTCCTGCCGCTGCCTCCTTCGTTTCGCCTTTTGCCACCATCAATGCCCGCGATCTCACTCCCGGCATCAACATGGTGCATCAATTCCGGATTGACAGTCAGACACTTGAAATCCTCATTATCCCTGCAAATCTCATGAACCCGCACGTCGAACGCCAACACGCCACCTTCTGGTTCTCGGGCTGCGAGGTCGTTCACCAAGCGTTCCGCGGAGTTTCGAGTGACGGCGTAGCCGAAAGTGCAGAGTGGGAATTGCGTCTCGTGGACTACTCGATGGTAGCTTGGGATGGATATGCTGTTTAGGAACTTTTGGGTATACGGGTGGAGTTCTTCGAGAGGAGGAAGGGTATGGTCCGTGTATGTCTTCCACGCGAATCCATTTTGATGGGTCCATGTGGTTGCTGGGAAGAAATCGCCGCAGTGCCCTAGGTAGAGGAGATCCCAGGACCCTGGTAGGCCCCAGTAGTCCTGGTGTAAGAACTTGGTGAAGTGTTTCTGGGCGGTCAGGAGGCGGACGGTTCACGCTGCGGCGGGGACTTGGCTTCTGCGCAGGTGGATGTCCCAGTCTACGTCGTCTTCCAGGATCAGAACCGAGTCCAGATCGGTCTCGTCAAGGAACCATTTGAGGGCGTTCAGATGTCCTAACCATGCGAGTGCACTGCCATTGGTCATCGTGCTGCCATTGCTGGCTTTCATCGACTGCACGTCCGAGTCGGTCCATGACGGCTGATCGGGAATGGTGATATCAAGCGAGGTGACATTTGCGGCGAAGATGAGGCCCTCTCGGCGAGCGGATCCAGAGCGCGATACTCCTGCTATTGCGCCAAAGCCCAGTGTAGCGTTCGTTGGTACGATACGTCCGAATGCGAATGGAGTTGTCGAAAAACCGCCATGCAGGTAGTAGGTGTATGTGAGGATGACGCTCGTGAATATTGCGACCACGGCAGCCAGATTCTGTATACTGATTTTTGGACGTTGCATCATGGACTGAGAGTCCTAGCCAGACCGGATCTCAGCTTGAGGGTAAACCACCAAGACACCATTCGATCCCGGATGTGTGCTGACACCTTGGACATGAGCGTGGTCGCATTTTGTCATTCGCATGTATTCTGAGCTCCTGTGTGCGGTAGTAGACCATGATCCTCATTGGCCTATCTGAAGAAGGAAGTCGAAACAACAGACCTCTGACAGCCAGCAACATACTTACCTACTAAGCTGGATCACATCGGCATCACTGATTCTTCAGGAAGGCAATCTGCAGACATTGCAATCTACGGAAGCGCCGCCGAAATATGTCCACTGCCAATTTTGAGTCTTCTGAAGTGGGGTTGATTGTGTGATGTGACTTTGGAGTCTTCAATGATGTCGGGCAACGGCATCGGAGTCATGTCCATGGAGAAGCTCAACGGCGTGGGCCAGGGAAGTGTTCTGGAAGGGCAAATTTGGTGGCGCTCGGCAGATTTCTTCCAGAGTCGCGTGACCATGATTGCCAGGCTGCTCGTCTCAAGCTTGGGAGAGAGTCGTACGTCCAAACGCTGATATGACCTCTGCTGATGTCGAGAGGTGAAGTCTTGAGGTGGTTGTTGCCGAGCATGAGATCCAGGTCGAGAAAGCGGCCAAGATGCCCTTTCCGTTCGTGCCGAACCCACGCTGCAGCAGCAACCAAACCCACCAAACTGCCGCAACATTGACTTTGAGCCGCACAGCAGGCCTGCAGGTCCGCTGTTGCTTAATTTTCCGATCATCCGCGGAGGGTCACATGAATGTGGGATGTTTTGGACAATATATGAGCGATGGAAGCTGTGAGGGACAGATCCATGGCATCGCAACTTGATCGTCTTCCCAGCTGCCACGGACAAGAAACACTGGTCGTCGCAAAGGAAGTCGGATTCAAGGAATTGGCGATATGCTCGCACGGACGATTGCAGGGTAGACGCGTGAACCCCACATGATCGGCTCTAGTGCAGAGTGAAACGCTCGTAGCAGTCCCCTTATTTTGCACCACATCCACACACCTCCCACCAACATAAACCGCGTAATTTCCTCCTCCACGCCCGTGTCTTGTCGCGAGAGCAGGCGCTGCTCGCGTTCATCGAGCCTGCGACATCTGCCGACCAACAATCGCTCCTGGAAGAGCTCCATCGGATCCAGCATCGCAGATCAAACACGACCCGGATATCACACCGACAACCCTACTCCCAGGACAGGCTTCCCTGGCATTACCAGCCCAGGGCCCGTCTGTTGTTGCGATCGAGAGACACGCAGGACGCGGGCTGGTCTATCCTCCATCTTTCGCATCTATACTTCTTCTACACCACTACAGACAGCAGAATGCACCATGGCAGACTTCGGATCGTCCCCGCCAGACAAGCCGTCGCGGTACCTGTCGCAGCGCCAGAAGCATACATCCAACGATCATGCACCCAGAGCCGAGCCGATGCCCAGCTCACCACCGCACGATGACAGTCTTGCCAGGAGCAAATCGCGCTATCGCAGAAACCAAGGCCCTTCGGCTGCCTCTCCGCCAGAAACAACCCATTCGTCGCAACCGCACCCAAGCGAAATACCCGCACGATACCATTCGAAGCATCGGAACTCGCCCATGAAGCCTCTCTATCAGGAGCAAGTCGTGCAAGCTCCGAGAACCCACCGAAGAACATCCTCGTCGAATAACAACCAACCAGACAACAATCAAGCGGCTTCCAATACTGACGCGACGCAAGCGCAAGTGGGTGCACGCGACCCCCGACATGACAGCGGCAATTCCGAAGGTGAGAAGTTAAGACGGCATCAATCCGACGAGAGATACGCAAGTCCTCTACGCAACTTCGAACAAATGCCAACTTCGCCCATCGTGCCCTCCGTTCCTCCTCCCACCGGTGAGCTCTTCCCACCACCGCGGCCAATCGAGCAGCCCAAAATGGACGGTCCTCCTCAGTCGCAAAACATCAGGGCTACCAAGAGCACGAGTCAATTGCCGGTGTACAACGATGATGATGCGGGCTGCTTCGGTGGTATCTTCAAGCGCACGAAGAAGGATCAGGTGTCCTCTGTCGAGCCTGCTGTACGACCGAGAACTGCAAAAGACCGGACTGGCGGATTGCCGGGCATCGATGCTCCCGTCTCTGGCAACAGATACGTCCAAGTCGAATGCAACAAATCGAAGAGGTCTTTTGCTGTTCCAGCAGGCACGACATGCATGGATATCATTAAAAGCGCTGCAACTTGTATGCCGGAGCGCGTGAATCCCCGGTCTGCAATACTGCTTGAACGATTTGCGAGCGTGGGCGTCGAACGTCCACTTCGGCGATATGAACTTATTAATCCCATTATGGACAGCTGGGAGAACGACAGGCAGAATAACTTGTTGCTGATCGACCCCGGCACAGGCACTGCGGAGCCTGAGCTGACAATCACGGGCGCGCCTAAGCAGCAACCTCAGGAACAAACTTGGAGTCTGAACTGGTCTTGGAAGCCTGGCAAATGGGAGAAACGTTATGTCACACTCCGAGCTGATGGTCAAATTGTCTGCCAAAAGGACTTGGACAAACCCAAAGACGCGTCCAACATTTGTCACTTGAGCAGCTTTGACATCTACAGACCGACTGCCGAGGCATTTAAGAAGAAGATCAAGCCGCCCAAGAAACACTGTTTCGGCATCAAAAGCGAGCACAAGACGACCATGTTCGAGTCTACGAATGACTTTGTCCACTTCTTTTGCACTGGTGATCGGCAGACAGCCGACGCATTCTATAGTGCAGTACAGAGCTGGCGAAGTTGGCATCTCGTTGACGCACGCGGCCTAGGCAAAATGGAGAAACCGAAGCCAGAGCAGGACTCCAGGGAACTGCGGGACCGATCGACAAGTGGCGATCACACAAAGGCTCACCGCGCCAATGAGTCCATGGACTCGCATTATCAGCTTGGTAGTTTCAAGCCGATGAATATCGATATAGACCGGTGGGAAAGCATGACTCGACCAGGTAGTGCCGGGTCGCAGAATGATCGGCAGGTCTCTGGAGGGTTCTCGAAGGCTGCCAACCAATTCGATGTCAATGTCTCCCCTGAACGTCGGACTTCTTCTGCGAAACGTCGGCATCCGCCAATTGCTCTCAATACTACTAGAGGTATTTTGGGGGAAGACGAGCCGCTTGCAAATCTGAACAGAAATGGTTCTGTCAACAAGGGGAGGACTTCGTTAGATCAGAGAAGTCCGAAATCTTCAGAGTTCAAGGACACTGGTCTGTTGGGCAGGAATTACTCTCAGCGTCGCAAGGAGAACTCTGAAAGGGATGCCTCCCAACAGCAGGCATTCGTCGCAGGTCCCAATTTGCTGAACGGAGGTTTGGCGGGTCGAGAAGAGAGTCAGGGCAGTGGTGATGGACTGAACAGACAGCGTTCGACACGCAAGTATGCCAGTCACAACGACATGAAGCGGTCTGGCTCCACTCGCGACCCGAATCGCGGCGGCGGAAGCCACGTCCGAGGCACCTCTGTTGATTTGAATAGGTCTGGGTCAAGGCGAGAAAAGAACAAGCCGCTAGTCGACCTGACACCGAAGTATAAGGAGCCTCCCCAGCATGCAACTAAAGGTCGAGGATACAGGCCGGCTCAGATTGGAACTGGCGGACTCATCAACAATGCGACGTCCCCCGAAGACCCACTTGGCCTTCCTCAGAATACCGTCTTCCGCAACACTGGCAGCGGGTCGTACAGTCCTATGCAATCACATAGCCCCGGCCTAGTCGATATAACACCCCAGCACCAGGAACCTCCTCAACACGCGAGGAAGGGCAGAGGACATCAACCCGAGAACGTTCACGCAGGCGGTCTGGTGATGAGCGCCTCAACCCCCGACGACCCGCTCGGCATGCCTCAGAACAACGTCTTTCGCAGCACGAGCGCCATGCCAGAAGGTCGTCGTCGAGCCGGCTCAATGTCAGAAGCGACAAACCCAAGACGCCAGCAATCTGTCAAGAAGTCAGACGCCTTCACCGGTGAGGGTCTGCTCGGATCTGCTGCGAATCGTCAAGGCTGGGGCACGACAGACAAAGGTAGGGGCGTTATTGACGGTAGTCGTGCGAATGGCAAACCCCTCGTCGACCTCAACGAAGACAGCACATTCGTCAAAGGCAGTCTCCTCAATAAGGCGCACCAAGCGGAAGGCATCCCCAAGCCGATCATCGACAGGAGTAGAGACGCTGATTAGCCTTGAAGTTTGGGAAGAGACGCATGGGAGAAGAGGCATTAGCGAGGAGTACAAAAGTGGGATACTTTACTCGTTTTGTTGTTTTGTTCAGAAAGGCATTCGTGAAACGGCAGAAAGGAGGTCATTGTTTTCGTTTGTATGAGTAAACGGCTGTACTGATACCCCAAAACAGTAGCGGTAGTGAGATGGAGGCATGGCACATGAAAGTGCGAAAGAGGAGGGAGACGAGGATATAAGGAGGAAGAGACAGTCATGTAGAGCGCAGCATAGCAGACAGCAGACAGTTCATAATACGACAGATCGTGAAGTGGTAGCATACTGCACAGTCAAAATTTCCCTTCGAGTTCAAAATAGTATTCAACTCCTCCGACTAGATGTCAAAGCTCCAATAGCCCCTTTCTCACAATCTCACGCAAAGGAGCTTCATTTCGTGCCCCTCAGTGGGCTCACTCGTCTGCTGGAACGCGAACGTAATGCCCCCCTTCCACCCAAACCGTGCATGTGACAACGGCGACCCACTCACGGTCCGTGCAAAGTTCAAGTTGCGCTTCCTCCACGCATCGCCCAGACTTGCCCAACATCACACACACAGCATCCTCAAATTATCAACTTGCCCAAGTTTCACCTGCCATACCAAGATGGCAACCTCAAGACAGCCCGGCCTTCTCGGCCTGCCGGCGGAGCTTCGAAATGACATTTGCGAGCTCGTCCTCAATGCCGGAGGCAGAGTCCACCTCAGCCGGGAAGGACTGAAGCAAGCCGGTTATGGCCTTCTCGGTACCTGTCACCAGACGCGCAAAGAGGCTTCCGCCATTTTCTATGAAAATCGATTTTCGTACACAATCAACACCGAAAACTGGAAGCAGCTGGTGGAGTGGTTGCATCTTATCGATCGCAAGAACGCCCAGCTTATCCGCTCGCTGGAGGTAGTGGCAGGCTTGACTCGAGAGGAAGAGGTACTCGCACGGCTGGAAGATGGGTTCATCGACAGGAATACGAGGTACGATAGGGCTCTCAAGGACGCGAGGCTTGCATATCTCGACGTGGCATGTGCGATCGCCACGGATGTCTTCCGATTCGCACTCAGAGAGACGGCACTTAGGGATGGTGCCTTGAGTACACCGGACTTTCAAATGACCAGATGGACGGCGGATTCTCGTCCACCACGGCTGCGGGATCGTCGAGCGGAGCAGTGGTTGGAGTCTGTGAAATTTTTTCGAGGGGGGAGGGTGGTGAGAACTGAATGAACCACCAGGCGCTGCTGCGTCGTAGCATAGCACATCCACACCTTCCCTTCCCCCTTCCCCTCCCCCTTCTTAATCCCCACCCCTCAACAAAACCCTCCCTACCCACTACCCCCCATCCCCCATCCTCACCCCCCGACTCGCCGCCAGCGTAACAAACGCATCCCCAAACCCCTGACTCCAATGCCCCCTCACCTCCTTCTCAATCTGCAGACTCTCCAGCGCCTCCAGAATCCTCCCCGCCTCAGCCTTGGCGCCCTCCTCTTTGTCAGTCAACCTCTCCCTCACGACTCGGATCCTCCCACAATACCACTGCACCTGCGCGGGGGCGGTTTCGCCGTCTATATCGACAGCGTATTTCCAGGAAGGTGGTGGCGAGTTGGGGGATTGGCTTTGGTATTGACACCATTCCCGCAAATGGGCGGGGACGTCGGAGCCGCAGCGTTTGAAGGTGAGGTTGATGACGACGTTCGGGTTGGATTTTAAAGCTGAGAGGGAGGGTGGCGAGAGGCGGGTGAGGGTTTTTATGAAGGAGGTGAAGTTCAGGTCTATGACTGTGATTGAGATTTGGGAGGTGGCCAGGAGGATGCCGAGGGATTCCTTTCGGGCTTGGCGAGAGGTCAGGAGGAGGCCGGGGGTTTTGTTGTTCTTGGCGGGTTTGGATGAATGGAGTAAGATTGTGTTTTGGGATACGAGGTCGTAGATGTGGTTGCGGAGCTCAGCTGGGAGGTCGAAGAAGGTGGTTTGGTTCGGGCGGGCGGAAGTAGAAGTATCAGTATCATCGAAGCTGGGTTTGGCGTCGTTGGCTTTGCCGCCTTTTCGAAATCTTTTCAGCATTTTTCAGATTATTCTTCGTCGTCTCGTTCGGTGATCGAGCTCGCAAGAGGGAGGGGAGATGGGAACATGTAAGGTCAAATAAGTCATGCGAGGTGGAGGGAGCTGTGGGAAGCTCGAATGGCGCTACTGCAGCCACAAGCCGCTTGCTTTGTGTACCCTCGTACTTAGAAGAACTGTCTGCTTGCAGTAGCGATCATCTCTACACTCATACATTATTTCTTACAGACGCCAGCGCTCATACAGTCCCTCCAAGCTGCATACAGGAACACCAAGAAGCTCTCGCCCTCCGGACTTCCATTCGTGAACGGGGTCCGGCTCTTCCAGTCGTTCGGGTTGACGGCTGGGCTGGCGATGCCGTCTTTGTTCACATGAGCAGCTACAGCCCTGCGGGTGTCATCTGCCCATTTGAGCATTTCGGGAGTGACCTGGCGGAGTGTTAGCAGGAAGCAAATAGAGATGAGAGCAGAGAAGAGCTGCATACCGGTCTCTTGGGAGCAGGCTGAACTTTTGGCGCCTTCCCATCGAACAAAGCACTCGCTTCCTGCTACAGGACAGCCAATCGATACACCGTCGCTGTTATCAAGGCTGTACCGCTCGTCTCCCCAAACCAAGTCTGATCGTTCAGATAGTTCCGCAACAGCCCGTTGTCTTTCGGCGAGTTCATAGCACCCGTCAGAATCTCACCGATCCATTTGAAGAGATCAGCTTGCGCAAGCTGGGCGTCTGGTTCCACGGCTGTACGAGGCCAGTGCATCACCGTTGCTAAACCTCTGGCCATACCCATCGCAGCCCAGCCATTCCCAGTGGACCATATTCCGAGATCCTCGTTCCGCTTGTAAGATTTCGCTGCCAGGATATGTCGCCAAGCGCCAGCACTCACGGTATCTGCTGAGACATTCGGCTGCAAAGCTTGCCTGTACAGCAGACATTGCATGATGGCGAATTTGAGGATATCTGTACTGTTCAACGCCGTTGCATGGTAGATGAGGAATGGAGGAGCCATGTAGATGAAGTCGGCCCAGACTGACAACTCGGCTGGGCTCTCACGGTGTGACAAAGCCCCGTTTGGCCACCTGGGAACGATGAAGAAATGCTCCGCTTGTCTGAAAGCTGCGAAAGCTGTCTGCTCTGCTGCTGGATCGTCTGATCTTCCAATCAAGACCGCAGACACGCCGAGGGATGCTGGATCGCCACTTGCTCCGTCTCCGTTGATCAGGGTGCCGTTGGGGCTGTCAACGACGATGTGCTGCTTGGCATACTTGAGCGCCGGGACGTCATGATCTTGACACGAGGAAGAGCGCCATCAGGATAGGCATTCTTGCAGAAGACCTGCGTCTTGCCATTAGCAGTTATGCCAACCGGAGCTTTCCACTTCTGCTCACCGAGAGCTCTGGATTGTAGAGTTCCAGCATAGCTTCTGCGAGAGTACCATACTCCCAACTATGGGTCGACAGCCTCGTAGCCTGCTGGACTGCTGCATTTGGATCGTAGCCGGCATTGAGGCTACAGCAAGAGTCCGTATTCGCCGATTGTGCGAACCTGGCAAATGCCACCAGGGCACACGTCGTTGTCGTGACGAATTTCATCTCAATCGGTCGAATCTCTAAGATGTGAGGAAGCAATGGAAGCGACGGAAGAGGGAACATTGCCTGAGGAACGGCACCATATATGAGAAGAGGTCATGAGCTTTAGCCTCAGGCAAGGTGATCCTGGCTCATTGGAGTTCCAGGTGCGAAAACAGACTTACTCAGAGTCCAGCTCTGTGATGGCTTGCATATGCCGTGTTTTATAGAGGCACCTTCGTACTCCTTGAGATGCCGAAAGAAATTTGAAGGCCGGAATGGCAGTATTGAAACCTCTTGGCCAACATGAAGATGCAGGCATGCTCGGTCTTCGTATGTTGGAGCCGAGTCGCCATCTGGCATCGCTTGCATCCATCCAGGATATTGTGCTGCGGGTACGCTCGGAGTTGATAGCATGACGTCGATCAGATTGATACAGGAAGCTTCCGATATGCGATGAAGCACTTGAGCGGGAGGCATTGTCTGGCAGGAGACATGGCAGTTGGTGTTCTTCCTGGTTGATTTTTTGATTGAACTTGGTCTCGCGACATATGAAGCTCGCGTAAGATTGCGACCTCGCAGACGCGATTGCTTTGACAGCCAGCCTATGCAGTGGGCTTCGCGAAGGTGTAGGTGGTGGAAGTAGTTGTCTACTAGAGGTCGGCGAGAAGAAAGTCGGTTGGAAAGGAGAGGAGGGTGATGTTTCTGGCTAAATTGATTAGACTTTTGAACAAGCTCGGCCCCACATTGATTGGCGCCGGGATCTGACGGATGATGTCGTCGAGGTCAGCACTGAGCAGTCGCGACGCGTCCAATGGAGAGGTCATCCTCGTTCGTACCTCTTCGATGAGTACATGCACGTAGCTCTGCGGTGTCGGCTTACGCGAGAGTCGTGCCTGTGAGAGAAGGAAGAGGAAGCGGTGATGCCCTATATGTCTCCCGTCCGCGAGCAATCGCATCAATCGCCTGCTACCCGTACGTACATGTAACATATCAGACCACCTCAGGCCACGCCATGTGAGCCTCCTTCAATGGCCACGGGCTTACATCTCTCTCCTCGGGCAGTACTCGCCAACAACCCTAGACTCCATTTGCCCTCCACGACCGATCCTCCCAGCGAGACGAATCCGCCAACGCCGAAGGCATGGCTCATCTTTGGAGCTACGGGCCACATTGGCAGGAGCTTGGCGAAAGCTGCTCTGAGCCATGGAGACAGTGTGACTGCTGTGGGTAGGACGATGGAGAATACCATGCAGCAAATGCAAGGTTGGCATGAGAGATGCTTTGGTCTGTTGTGCGATGTAAGAGTAAGAGATACTGTGGATGAAGTAATTAAGAAAAGCATTGAGAAATGGGGACGGATAGATATAATTGTGAAGTGAGGAAACCGAGAGATCTTCGACCAGAGGGTTGGAATGCTGATGGCGTGTAGTTGTACCGGATACGGAGTCATCGGAGCTTGCGAGGACCAAGACGATTGCGACCTGCGATCCCAATTCGAGACCAACTTCTTAGGGACCTTGAACATAATACAGCTTTCGCTACCACATCTTCGTGAGCAAGCGGCGAAACGGAAAGAGGACGAAAACGCTGGACGTTACATCATCTTCTCTTCGACCTCTGGAGCTCTTGGCGTGCCAGGACTTGGGCCGTACTGTGCGACGAAGTATGCCACTGAAGGCCTGATTGAAAGCATGCTGTACGAGATTGACGCCTTTGGTATCAAAGCCTCTCTTGTAGAGCCTGGCCATATGCGAATAGACGAGCCGACGGGGTTGGACGACAAAGCTCCTGACACTGCTTTTGGGAACGAGAACAGTGTCAAGATCAAGAAATACGGACATTTTCTTGTGAAAGCTCCCTCCGCTCCGTACAGTTCGCCGACTGCGCCTGCAGGACATGCCAGAAGAATTGTACAGTGGCTCTCTGACCGGCAGCCCACGAGCGCTGTCAAGTCGGCTGAGCTCGTCTGGCAGTTGGGTCACTGTAGGTATCCGCCATTGAGATTGTTACTTGGCAGCTATGCCATTGATAGCATCCGCGATCGACTGAGGAGTGTCATTGAGGAAATCGAAGACTGGAAGCACCTGCATTTCCCAACTCCAGAAGAGGAAGGCAAGGGAAAGGGCAAAGCTAACGCGGACGATGAAAGGGACGACGATGTCAAAGATGAGGATGCAATGGATGTCGACGACGATGCTGGCGCCGAGATGATCAAGGAAGAAGACGAAGAGTAGAGGCCGGCCATGCAGAGCCGCTGCAACTTGAGGCTGACTAAGCTCCATGGCCCTGGATCTAAGCGCCCGTGGCCCTGCCCACCTCGGCCTGGCTCATCCTGCAGGTCAGCATCAAAGATGGACCATTTGCCTCTTAAGTATCCCCAATTGATCCCTCGCGTGCCAGTCTACAATGAGTACATCTGGAACAATAGTGCGGCCGACTGGGGAGAATGGCCTTTGACACAGGGCTGGACTTGGGACTTTCTGATATCTGGTGATCTCCTGGGTCATACTGAACATGAGCTCAACTCGCTTCTACAAGCATGGCTCTTCTTTGGCTTTCTGGAAGCATTCACGGAAGTTCCAGTGACACGTGCGCACTATGTGCGTCTCGATAATGCTGGCACTGCTTGCATCACAACGAGACATCTTCCCAAGACGATCAATGAATGGCGTCAAAACGTTTCAAAAATGGATGCAGATCCCCGGCGCGAGCTTGGTGAGAAGGTTAATCGTCAGCTTCTCCATTACAGAATACTACTCTCTGGCATCAATCGAGCCCTTCTGTCCACGAAGAATCTCCGCTCAGATCTGCGCACCTTAGTCCTCTCCTTTTATGCGCTTCGAGAGGCATTACTTGGTGCTGCAAATTCTATTTTCGCCGGGCGCGGTATTGCATGGGACGATGGACTTGATGTCTTGCTTAGCGAATCTTTATTCCGTGATCCGCTGAGGCAGCTGGGCTGGTGCGAGAGCAAGATCCGGATCGCTTGCGAAACTTTCGCCTTCGAATCACTTGTTCACTTGCAGTCGCTTGGTCCATGTGATCATTTGCGTAGCCATGATGACTGCACTAGAGAGTTGTGTGCGGCAATGCAAACACCTGGCGCGCAGACTGCCCTGCACGTTGACGATACCTGCAAATGCAAGTCTGTGGAGTTGGACCGAGAAGAGATGTTTGGCGTTCTTCGCAGCAGGGCTATTCCTGTCTATCGAATTGTGAGGGATAAAATAGGAGATCCACAGCTCAAGCTGTTCAAGTTCGAGGAGGGCCCTACTGTTGGGTTTATCGCTCTCTCGCATGTATGCGCTGATCGCTTTGCGAATCAAATCGACAATAGTATTCCGACCTGTCAGCTCAAACGAATTGACGCCATCATGGGTCATTTGGAAGCTGAGATCAAGAGCGGCGAGTTTCTTGATACCCACGATTCGCGCTCCGAAGAAGACATTGCACACATAGCTTGGACTCTACAGAACCGTTTCTTCTGGATGGACAGTCTATGTGTGCCCGTAGAGCCGGAGCACCAAAAGCTTCGGGATGGGTGCATCCAGCAGATGCGAGACATCTACCAAGTGGCGACTGGAGTGCTTGTTTTGGATCTCGATATGATGGGGCTCGACCCTGCCACTCATTCTCGCGAGCTTCTCATGAGGCTGTACTTGTCCGGCTGGAGACAGCGACTGTGGACTTTGCAAGAAGCTGCCTTAAACGACAACGTTTTCGTCGCAATAGGTGATCAACAAGCGTTCCATCTGGGCCAAACTCTGACAGCTCAAGCAGAGCTCGCACTCGCCTCGGAAGCAAAAGAGAAATCGATCGAATACGACATCTGGCTCTCGGTCAAACTCGGCTTCCAGACGCCAGGTACCGAGGAATACCGCAACGACCGCGCCAAGGTCCAATTCGCCATACGCTCATTCCGAGATCGCTCTGCCAGCCAAGCAGGAGACGAGACGATTTGCATAGCGACACTGCTGGACCTGGACGTCTCACAGATACTATCAATTAAGACTTCAACTCCGAACTATGTGCAGAGGCGCATGCGGCGATTGATCAGTATGTTTCCTCAAGTCCCGGACAACCTGATTTTTGGAATCGGGCCGCGTCTCTCTTTCCCTGGATATCGATGGGCACCGCTTAGCTTGCTCGCACCGAATGGCATCTTCACGGACTACGTACCTGAGACAATCAGAGGCCCCGGAGATGGCAATGAACGCGAAGAGAGGCCTCCAAGCATCCAGACACGAGGTGGTCTACGCACGGCATTGCCGTCGCTGCGACTCGTCTTTGCTATGCAGCCTCGTGTCGACTTGGATGATCCGCGCATTCTGGCGACTACGCCGAACGGCTATCTGAACGTTAGGCTTGATGTCAGCCATGCTAGTGCGCATCAGCTTGCAGCTTTGAGTGACGCTGGCGAGAACGAGCTCCACCTCGTGGCTTCAACATACTCCGAAGACGAGATATCGAATGGCGTCTTGATCAGAAGGACGGGACGGGGGAAAGATTGGAGTGCGCAGTACTGCTCCTCAGTGCAGGTCGAATTCCTGAAGGTTGCTACAGCGCCGCCAGATGGCTTGTATGCGCAGTCCTGTAGTGCTGATGGAGACTGGTTGCGTCCGATGCCGACTTGGTGTATTGGCTGAGTGCAACAGCTGTAGCACATCAATCAATCGATCTTGAGGAAAGAGTGCGTTGCGTCTCCAGGCCGCTTCTTTTTCAGTCGCAGATTTTGTCGTTCGATGGCAGAGAGGCAATGTAGAGACACGGTTGTAGCAAAGCAAAAGAACGAACTATGCAATCGAGAGCGATGCAGGCATTCATACATGGCAGCGACGACGTGTTGAGGTATCGCGCAAAGAGCGTCAGCAAAAAACACACCGGTGCCGTGCCCGCAGCATCACCTGCACCGAGTCTCTCAAATGCCAAAATCGAAGTCACTCAGCAAAGAGATCCAAGTCCAGCCGCTGTCATCCACCTCCCCTCACCGGCTTCGAACCCTCGACCAAAAACAAAAAAAAGAAGATCATATGATCTATTTCCACTTCCAACCGCCTAAACGAACCAGGGCCGCTCCGAAGAGTCGAGGCGTTGGAGGAACTGAGGCTCATCAAACGGAAATACGTCTTATGTCCCAACCTCAACATGGTGAACTGCGTGGGTTGCGTAACGTATGATTTTTCCCACTTTTCAGTTTGCGCTTTTATTGGTGGGTTGGGGGGATTGGAATGGTTTATGTGATCAGCAGAGAGATTGCGGGGGTTGAAGAGTGTGGAGTGAATACGAGGGGTAGGTGGGGGTTTGGGAGCGAGCGGCGGCCGTTGGGCGTTTGCAGGGGAGGAAGTGAAGGGGACATGTGAATGTCTTGGCGTTTTTGTTTGGAGAAGCGGGGAGGAGAAGCTGCTGGAGAGGACTTTGAACGGATAAACACAAACATACCGTCTCTCCTTCTGTTCTATTGAATCAAGACACTGTCTGCGCTCTCATCATCACCGCAACCACATCACCGCACGAAAAGCACAAGCCAAACCCCTCTTGTGCTCTAAATACGCAAACAAACACAACGTAAGCATACCGCACTCTACCTTCATCGCCACTCTCTCACACGACCTAGTACACACCATACACATAGCAGCGACTCCGCTCCGCGACCACCGTCCGCCCAAATGGAGAAGAACGGCCTAGGAAGCATGATTCGCTACCGGGTGATGGGTTCCACCCAGGATAAGCTCGTCCACCGAGAGGACTTTCTCAACAAGGCGGAGCTAGAGATGAAGGCGGCGGCGGAGGAGAAGAAGGCAGAGAAGATGAGAAAGAAGGAGAGAAAAGCGGAGTGGGAGGTGGAGCTGGAGGAGTGGATGGCGTCGGAGGAGTGGGAGGAGGGGAAGTGAAGTGCGACAGCGCGGCGCCGTCTCCACTGGAAGAAGGACAGCCAGGCGGTCACCATCGCGGAGGGGAGTAGCGCAGGAGGGTATCGAGAGCGAGATCGTTTGGAGAAGCAAGTGCTGTAGCCGAATCCTGTAAAGTCTAATTACACCGTACGCCTCAGAAAAGACTATCCTGTCTGGGTGCGGAAGACTTCCTAATCATTAATGGAGGAACATCTTCAATGCTTTCCATATCATCCATATCTTCACCACTGCTTGATCTAATGCTGCATTGTGTTGACTCATCCTCTTCCGCCAGCTGTACGCTCGCTCCGAGCGGACTCCTCTTCAACGTCGCTGTACTACTGGAACTGCTCGTCCGACTACTAATACTCATCGTCGGCCGCATAGCTGACAGACGCGGGTACGGATCGGTATGGGATTCGCCACTTGTGCTTCTGCTGTACACACTCGACAGAGATTCGCAGCTTCGGTTTATGACCCGCAGATTCTCGGCAGAAAGCGTGGGGCCCGGTGGTGCCAGGTGGACAGTGCCGTCGCTGGCCGGCCTTCTGGGTTGCGTAGAGCGAAGAGGTGGCGGCGGATATATCGCCTTCTGCATCGCGCTCTGCACCCGACGTTGGTTCGGCGCGTAAGTTGGTAGAGGAGGAAGGGGTGATGAAGGTGGTGGCGGTAATCCGTGGAAGGTGTAATGTGATCGAATCGAAGAGAGCGAAGGTCGAGGTTGCAGTAACGAAGGCGGAGCTGAAGCTCGGACTGTGTAGATTCCAAGACCATGCGGCGGCATCGACAGATTTGGTTCGGAGTAATTTACGAGGCGAGTGGTAGAGTCATTTCGCAGCGGTTGCGGGATGGGTGGTTGCGATGAAAGCGAAGATGATGAGCGGCATTTGAAGGACATCTCAGAGTGCATTCGGTGCAGAGATATTCTTCGCTTTTGCGGTAGAGAGAGCGGTAGTAGCCTCTGCTCTTTGACGATTCCAAATAGGTGGCATCTGTATGGTTCGTTGACTTTGTGCAGCAGCACGAATAGTACTCCAGAAGCGATCCTACCAGATTAGCATGGTGCCTAGGGCTAACCTGATTGCGGTACTTACATCGCAACAAGGCCGCATATTATGGCGACGCGGTTTATTATGCATGTGTTGCCTCTGTCTAGTGGCAGGACGCTACGTTTCCCCTTCTGTCCGTCCAGAGAGCATAACGGCTGTCGAGCGGCTGTGAATGTAATGCTCAGACCACACGCGACCATCCAAATGAAGACCAGTATCTTCAAAGTATGACTTGACAGAGACTGGAAAGCGTCCACTCGATCGCTCTGCGAGATGTCGCGCATTCTCTTCCTCAGATGGGTCGTCGTATTTTGCAACATCAGGTAGCCGAGCGACGATATGCCCTGTTGCCTTGAGTCAGCCTGTCCAATCCCCAAGATCATGGAAGCTGCACTTACAGCTACGAGGTACAGCACAGCGGCTGGAATATCGTTTGTGTATACCGCTCCGACTATCAGCGTGTAGATTGTTCCCGCAGAGACGTATAATGCTGTCCATAGCAGGATATTCTGACACACGACGATGGTCGCGCGGCCGATCGTGCTTGTTCGCGACCTCATTCGTCCAGGCTTCATTTTGTCGGACATCCTCTCAGGGCTCGTGACGAGTCTTGATGAGGGCATAGTTCAGGTAGGCCGATATTCTCTTCGTCAACAGTAACGCGACGCTGTAGACATCCTCATTCAAGCTGATGTCAGGAAAGTCAGTGGGTCAGATCACGCCAGCACAGATTGTCGATTGGCTGGCAGAGGCCAGTGAAGCAATGCTACGAGACGCATCTCGCTGATTCCGCTACCAGCCATCACGTCGCGAAGGTGTCACGCCGATAGCGATAAGGCGTATAGAGGTTGCATGAACTACATTCCAATGGACGGACGGGAAGGGTGCTGGAATGTGGGCCGGCGACGCCTAACACGGACTTTCAGCTTTGCGCGAACTTCTTCGTGTAGCGTCTTGAACGAAGGATTCATGTCCTTGCAATGCGGTTCTTGGCCCAGGCGTACGCTTCATGAACAAGGCGTTGTGGTAGTACATCGTCTTCTTGATGGGACGTTACTGCCACGCAAACCGCGCGGCGTGACAGCGCTTCACACGTGTCTCGGCCTGCTTCCGCCATGATGTGCGGGTGGCGTGGCGTGTTCTCTCCAGACGTGATGGACTTTGTCGTGATGGAGCTGGTGAAGACTGAGAGATGCACCCGGCGGCGGAAGTGAAGTTGGCTTGGCATGTGATTGATGCCTGAGGCTTCTTCGGACAAACCTCGGCGACAGCAAGCCAGCTGCTAAGTTTCACTGGCAGGCAAACATCCATCGCACCTTCCACGCGAGTCATCTTTTACACTTTTCATCTCGAAGACGCCATACAAGAGGGAGACAACCGAGAAGCGCTGTACTGGAAGCGCAACATCCTTCGATCGACGCGAAGACGACGCGCCCAAGGATGACGCGAATTCCGGAACTTTAATCATGGCCGGCACTATCTCAGCACCAAAGAGCATGGACGAGGTGGAGCTGGTCAGTCACTCACTCACATCAACATCACCTCTACTGCCGTGCAGTCGATATCTGCAGGCGACAAGTCACTGACAGGGAACAGCTCGTCAAACGCCTGTACCAGCCTGGCTCGCCAAAAGTCATCACCCAAATAGATGATCAACTCAAACTTCTTCAACATTCACCTGAGGGCTGGCAGCTAGCCGACGCCTTGCTTGCCAGTCAAGACCCGAACGTTCGCTTCTTCGCTGCCCTGACCTTTCAGATTAAACTCAACAATGATGGGTCAGTACCAAGACCCTGAGTGAGTCCGCTGGTGAGACTCTCTGCTCATTCGTGTACAATAGGGCCAAGCTCGATGCTGCCACAGCTCAATCTGTCTTGCTACGGTTGATATCATGGACTGTTCGTTTGATCTTCTCCCTCTTCAATACACTCAGCAGCGATGAAAGAGCATGGTGCCACAAAAGCAGGTGGGCTAACAGCAGGCATAGGTTCGTTTGGATCGAGCCGGCGAAGGGAACTTAGTCCGCAAGAAGCTATGCGGTGCCCTGGGGACATATTTCCTCAAGTCGCCCGTAACATGGAGGCGACCACTTCTCCATCTGGCAGCATCTTTCCGCCAAGGTGCGTCCTTTTGATATCTAATCTCAATGGTTCGAAAATCTAACCGACTTGCAGGCGACGCTGTGACTGAGGAGCAATTATCTTCCGCTCACGACGCCATTGATCAGCTGCTACCAGAGCTCAACGACTCTCAATTGGTCACCATGCTGTGGCTGTCTGGACAATTGGCCACCGATGCAGCAAAAGTCGATAGCTCCACTCCCGAATCTAGCAAAGTCCACGAACAGATGGAGCTACTTGTCAGCGATGCGGGCAAGACCATCCAGCTCAGCCTAGTTCAGCCAGCATCATTTCTCGCTCCAGGGAAGCTCAGAGCCGAATGTCTGGTGTGCTTCTTGAACTGGGTCAACTACGCCCAGCCAATGTGGCCAAATAAACCAGAAGCATTGCAACATCTGAGGCAACTCGTTCCGGCGCTGACGACTTTACTGACTGACGATTACATTCAAAATGAAGCTATGGACGTGTTTCGGGACATTTTGGAGAGCTACACGAGCTTCTTCTTGGCGCAGCACATGCAGGTGCTCGCAACAGTGATCCAAGATTACATTCGTCCGCGCATGCTACAGATGCTCCAAGATGGAGAACCCGAAGTCTTGCCTGTGGCTCAGCTGGTCATTGCGTACGGGATAGCCAACATCCAGCAAATCGTCGAGCAGCCTCAAGACGAGATTGCTTCCCGGACGCCTTTGTCCCTGATTCTATCGATTCTTGAAACCCCTGGATATCCAGGTGATGAAGATGAGGTGTCTATCAACAGCGTTGAGTTCTGGAATACCTACATCGAGTATATCAACGATGTTACGTACTCAAATACGAGCACGGAGACCATGCAGTCCTGGGTGCCTGTAGCTAAAAGCACTTGTGCCACCCTTACCAACTTGCTATGGCGCAAGTGCAGGACGCCGGAGGCAGAAGTCGCCAAAGAATGGACTGATGCAGAGTCTGAAGGCTTCAAGGAGTTTCGCTTGGATTCATCCGATCTCATGTTGTCGATCTACGTCTTCCTTGGAGCCGGCATGCTTCAACAGTTGGTGACGGTAGCCATTGACGCTCTTGGGTCTCAGCACTGGCAGGAGATGGAAGCTGCCTTGTACTGCATCAATACTCTGGCAGACAACGCACTCGAAGATCAGGCTGCAGAGGACATGCAGCTTCAGATATTTCGTTCGCCGCTATTCCGTATAGTGGGCGACTTCAATCAGCCGATGCCTCTTCAAGCTCGTAAGACCGCCGTAGACACCCTCGGCGCCTATGGCCAGTACATCCAAAGGCATTCGGAATTTTTGCCGGACACACTACGCTTTCTCTTTACGTCTCTGGAAAACGTCGGGTTGTGTCTTGCTGCTGCGAAGAGCATCGCAGAACTTTGCTCGACCTGCCGGAGTAGCTTGACTAGTGAGCTGGATGGCTTCCTGGCGCAATACAACCGGTTCACCCAGAGCGAGACCAGCGAGCCATACACCAACGAAAAGGTCATCGGCGCAATCGCCGCTATCGTGCAAGCTGTGACACCAGAGAGCGCGAAGGCCGCTCCGCTCTCGTCTCTCATAGACATCGTGGACGGCATGGTTGTAAGTACGCGACAGTACATGGAACAATCAAACCAGGACATGGCAGAGGTGATCGGCGTCTCAGCTATCCAGTGCCTTGCTGCTATAGGCAAGAACCTTCAAGCCGAAGACGAAATCATCGATATCTACGAAGAGGAGAAACCGAAAGATCAAGGAAGCTACTGGGCTTCAGCAGAAGGTCAGGCTATTCAGCACCGGATCTTGAGCTGCTGCCAAACCGTTCTTCAGATGCTACCAAACAACAGTGAGGTGGTTGATGGGGTCTGTAAAGTTCTTAAGAGCGGCTTCACAGAGCATGAGCCTGGCCCATTCGTCTTTCCACCAAGCATGACAATCAGCTTCCTCGAGCAATGCGCGATTACAACGCCTAATCTCGAATCAGTCCTTGCCATGACCTCCACACTACTTGTACAGTACTCTCGATCGGAGCAGCAACGTATCGACGCAGACGTAGACCGCATCTTGCGAAAGGTCGCTACCTTCATTCAGGCACTGGGCGATCCGACCAGCGACCCCGGAATCGCACAGTGCTCTATCGACGTCTTCGACCGCATGATCCCAAGATACACCAACGTGCTCCTCGAGACCGCTTCAACCGGCGAACTCGTCAAGCCAATCCTAGACTTCGCCATCAAATCTCTCGACGGACACGACCTCATGCCCAAACGCTCCGCCGCAAATTTCTGGTCGCGTGTCATCAGACCTCCCACTGCGCCCACCGACGAAGCCGTGCGCAGCAGACTGGAACAAGTCATCGTCGCCTACGGACCTCTCTTGACACAGGCCTTGGTGAATCAGATTGCAGGTCGTGGACAACGTTCAGAGATGGAGCAGCTCTGCGAGCCTTTGAGGGCGCTCATAGCCACACAGCCTCAGAGCAAGAATTGGCTCGAGGCGGCGTTGAGCAGTAATGCTCTTCCGCCCACTATTCAACCCAGCGCGGATGAGGCGGAGCGGAGGCGGTTCGTCACTGCTGTTGTTTCTGTTCGGGGAGATACGAGGAAGACTAGGGAGCTCGTGAAGAATTTCTATGCGCTGTGTCGTGGGACTGTGGCTACGTACACTTGAGGGAGGTGGAAGGTTGCATTGACTGGTCTGCCATTCAGAATCATCGTTCTGAGGGGGCTTCTTCACAGAAAGATAGACGGAATGAGGGAAAATGGATGCATGGCTACGGGAGACCTCCTTTTTCCCCGCATGAGCACATACTGTAGCTAGATGAGAATGATGAACACGATCTCGAATTGCCTTTCCTAAATTCTGTCTTTCTGAACGTGGACTCTTCATTGACCCTGTGGATATCTTGCTTGTATGATCGTCCCGAAAGTACCTCCCTTCTCTTCTTCTTCGTTCCTCGTTGCCCTCGTCTGACCCGGCAAGCGTGGGAAATCCTTCCTGCAAGCATAATGCTCCTACCCGTTGATGCTTATTCGTACCAAGGATCTTCCATTCACCATCACATCTTCAACTCAACATACTTGAACGAAGAGCGAGCGTATCGATAAGGTTGCGAATTCTTCTGAGAAGTCCTGCGCTGGATCGGGTGAGTGCAATTGGAGTTGTTAGATCTGGAAAGTGAGAGCGAGAAGGTTAACTGATCCGACAGAACCTTTTTTTCGGAGATAGACTTCCGCATGCATTTATGGACATGATGAGACTGGATTTGGGCGGTCAAAGCTCGCGATTGGATGTGAAAGGAAAGTAAGGGTCTTCAAGGCACATGGAAAAGGGTTCTGAGGGCAGTGAGGTTCGTGGTCTGAAGACATGAATCAGTGGTGAGCAGTGGACAGCGGGAGGGAGATTCGGAGGGTAGGGCGATGAAGGTTGGATAAACCGGCTATTGGCGAAGCACTGGGCCTTCCTCAGGTCTGAGCTTGGGTCTCGTGCTTAATTACCAGGAAACTACTTCTTCGTCGTCAAATGTCGTGCAGGTTTCTGCAAGACCGGAAGTGAAATAATGATCAGCGCACTGAATTAACATAAATGTCAATTCGGAGTTGTGTCCAAGTACTTCGTGAATCTCGACGAGGTGACGAGACAGCGCCTCGTCCCTGATTCCTTTGACTATGGCAGTCTATGGCAGTCGTGATGATACATCCGGAACTGATCGAGATAAGGTGCAAGACTTCAGTCGGGCCCGACTCCGAACGCCAGGAAATGCAGTCATATCAGAAGCAGAGTAAGCAGATTAATCGCTGCTGGCACAGCCGCGACAACCACAGCTCACACATTCAATGTTCTGGTCTTCTTTGAGTTGCTCGCGAGGAACGCGGCAGATGCAGGTGCTGTTGAAGTTGGTCTCCTTGGTCTGGATGCAGCGGAGACAGCACAACTGCGAAGGCTTTAGCTCGATCTCAAAACTTGATGGGCTCGATATCGAACTCACCTTCTCATATCCCTGCTTCTTCCACTTCGCGATCAGATTGGCATCGGCGTACCCGTTCTTGAGGAGCCAGTCATACAGCTTTCTGCTGATGGCTTCCTTCTCATAGTACAGATCGTAGATATACCGAGAGCCTATGAGCCACAGAAGTCAGCATGCGATCTGTCTCGCCCGCAACACCGCATTGTGTGAGGTCAAAATGGAGCGATAGCCTCACCTTTGCGGCCTTTCACGCGGGCAAGCGGTTCACCTCGAAGTTGCACGTGATATCAAAACGTCTGGAAAGCGCTAGATGAATGTCAGGGCAGGAGATACGTACGCTGATGGGTGATTTGAAAGATGGGCCACTGCATCTCGTGCTTCTTTTTGCCCTCGTGGCTGGCGTTCTCGGCATCTTTCATCTTGTTGGAAAACTCGAGAAGGGTATCTTCGATGTCCTCGAAGCCATCTGGTGGCGGCTTCCGGTTTTTCGCTGTGCGGATGGCGGGCATCTTGGAGTCTTTCCTGGGCCACACGGGGGTCGAGACCGTATCGAAACGCTCTGACAGGTCCTAGACTGGTGTTTGCTCAGATAGTGGATGATGTTGTTGCTACTCGAGTAGATGACTGTGTCTATGCGACCTTCAGATGCAGTTGCTCGCCGAGCATTTTCATGTGTCACTTGGATTAAGGTTGACCGCTAGCGGGATCGCCCGCCATTAGCGCGAAATCGCGTCTGAGCTCGACTTTGGAGCTTCGCGCAAAGACCATCTCTTCCATCCATCAAGCAAACACTCACCCATTACACCGTCCTTTACCCATTCCGTCGCATACAATGGCGGATACCGAACCTCGACGCGATTATCGCGGCGGCGGCGGACACGGAGGCGGTCGCGGATACAACAAGCGCAAGCGGTTTCGAGGTCAGCCTCCTGAATCGCTGCATACTAGAACCATATCTCATCATACTGACATTGCGCGCAGAGGACGATGACTACGACCAAGGCTTCCGCAACCAGCGCCAGCGCCAAGAAGCTCCGCCAGGCACGCGCATCAAGAAAGGCCTGATCGAGATTGGAGAAGATCCGGGACGTTTGGCACACGAGGTGGCCGCAAATCTGGCCAAGCTTGCGGCGGAGAACTACGAGGATGAATATGTCAAGGACACCTTTGGAGTCGTCTCGCTCAAGATGGCATTGGAGCAGCCTTTCAAGATTCCCTTTGTTGCGGCCGTGGTGCTCTACGCGAACGCAGAGAAGTCAGAAATGGCGCAAGATGTCATTGGCCGAGTCGGAAAGCAACTGCAAGAGGCGCTGGAAGCTGGACAACTGAGAGACGTCAAGTTACTGCTGCGATTTCTCTCTTGCTTGAGCCCAGTATTTGAGGAGGACGGCATAATGCCGATCTTGGATGAGCTATTCAGCAGGGCCGCTGATTTGCAAACAGCATCTTCGGAGGATGCTGTTGGCATCGAGCTCTGCAAGATCATCCTGCTCACCATCCCATACCTGGTCGCTTCTTCCGGAGATGCTTCGCTTCCACAGAAGGTCTCGGAACTGCTCGAGAAAACCGACATCATTGCATCGACACCGCACGCCTTGGAAGCTCTCGTGGATCCTTACCCGGCGCAAGAGGGTGAAGAGAAGGCTATGGTCTGCTCCAGCATTGTGTCTTTGCTTCAAGCGCAACTGACTGAAGAGAGCAACAGCGGCTGGAAGTTGACTTGCATCCCGCGGGTATACGATCCCAGTCACAAGGCTACAGTGAAGACCGAGAATGGGGACGCGAATGGCGAAACGAATGGAGACGTGGAAACTCCAGAGCCGGCGAAGCATGCATTTCCTCAGGTCACAGTGCCTCCTACGGTCACGGCAGGAACTCGCATCCTCTTGCCTGAGATCTACTTCTCACTCTTCGCAGACCAGGAAATTGAGTCTGTGCCGCCGACCTCCAACATTGCTTCGTCGCTCCTGCGCGATGCAATCAACGATACCATCAACATCCTAGACTTCAACCGCAACATTGTCGCCAAGTTTCTGAATGAGATCGACTGTTTCTGGGCTAAGGACACATTTGTGAAGCGCTCCACCGCTTTTGACAAGCTGCGCGAAATTGAAGGAGACAAGCCAAGATGGAAACCGGAGGATGTCATGATCGATGCGATCTTCTCGCATATCTTCCAACTTCCCACCCCAGAACATCGGCTGGTGTACTATCACTCCCTAATCACCGAGTCCTGCAAGATTTCGCCCGGTGCAATCGCCCCAAGCTTGGGACGTGCCATCCGCTTCCTGTTCCGCAACATCGATCAAATGGACATGGAGCTGTCATACCGATTCATGGACTGGTTTGCTCACCATCTGAGCAATTTTGAGTTTCGGTGGAAATGGACAGAATGGTACGTGTAGCCACATCCCGGGATGTCGAAAGGTTTGTTTCAACAACCGAGACACTAACAAGCTTTATAGGATACCCGAAGTCGACCTGTCAAACCTCCATCCGAAGAAGGCGTTCATCAATGGCGTTCTTGATAAGGAGATCCGTCTGTCGTTTGCCAAACGTATTCGGGCAACTCTGCCGGAGCCATATCATCCTCTCATCCCTGCCAGCAAAGAGAAGGATATCCCCGACTTCAAATACGCCAACGACCAGACGCCGTATGCGAAGCAAGGCCAAGAAGTTCTCGCTCTCTTGAAGAAGAAAGCGACGGAAGATGACATCCAGAAAGTCTTGGACTCCGTGCATGAACAAGCTGCCGCGCTCGGAGTGGCCGATCCGCTGGTTCCCAGTACTGACATCTACATGACTTGCATATTGAGCATCGGCTCCAAGTCATTGTCACACGTCCTTTCTACCATCGACCGCTGCAAGGATCGTCTACTCAACATTGGCCAACTTTCTGAGCTGGCCCGTCGACAGATCATCGGGTCTGTTGTTGATTTCTGGGCGGACCATCCAGGCACTGCGGTCAACATTGTTGACAAGCTCCTCAACTATACCATCATCACACCAATGTCAGTCATTCAATGGGCGCTTCAAGACCGCATGGATCGCGGCCGCGCATTGGCATCGAGTCAGATCTATGAAATGGTCTCGATTACTATGTTCAAGGTCACGAATCGCGTGCGCCAAGTATCACGGGAGCGTAACAACCCGAACTTGCCATTTGAGTCAAGGAAGCAGATCGACGAAGCGCTGCCTAACGAGAGACAGGCCATGCGCGATCTGTTCTCTGCCATCGAGGATGCTGTTGGTGCCGTTGCGAATGGCGCGCAGGACGAAATGATTGAGAGGTTCGACGGAGAGAGTGTCGAGCAGGACTTGATCATGCTATGGGGCAATCGATGGGCTCGCGTGTGGAGGCGTAAGGCCGCCATTGAAGAAGCCGTCGTAGGTGAGGCTGTTGTCGGCCCGCTTGAGGAGCCGCCGGTCGTGGACCAGACTGATGCGATGGAAGACTTCGATCAAGTGTCTTAGTCTTTCAATGTCACATGCGCTGAGATGACATAAAATGCAAGGGATCGGTTGCTACTGGTCTTTGTTCACGAGGATCCCGCGGATTGGTACATACGACTGCAATCTCGAACCGGATTCGTATCTCTTCGCTTTGCCTGCTCCATCCCAAAGCACTGGCCAGCGCCGCATCATGGCTGCTTGGATGGTGGATCTGGTTGTTACGGCCACAAACAATCGGCTTGTCAACTGGCAACTTGGCTCAAAACTTGATCTCACACCCGGCATCAGGGTCGAGCAGGAAGAGGAAAAGAAGACAACAACGATAACCTCAAGAACTTGCATATACGATCCTTATACGAGAGATCCCGCGAACGGAGTCAATGTTCGGTTCTTCCAGGGTTCAAGATGACGAGCCTAAGTATCCACCGAATGAGCATGCTAAAGTAGTAGTAGTAGTAGCAGCACTCTGCAACCTTCGACTTCTTCTCCGTCATTCGTCCTACTCCTCCTCCTCGCTCTTCGTTCCGACACTCATGGATGGATAAGAACGTAGCTACATAGGAATAAATCACAAGTCATGACCATTTCCCAAGCGATGTCCTCCTGATACGATACGACGCTTCTTCGGCGACACGTCTGTCTGATCGGCAGCTCACGGTCCTTGCTCATATCGTCTTGCTCCTGCTTTCCATTGCAAGATCCCACCGGCTCGGAGCACTGTTGTGTCGCCAATAGCACCTGTTTTGAGAAGTCGGCGCCGAATCCACAGAGCCGGCTCCGACGTATCGGGGTCAATGACTTTGTCTTGTTTCAGATCAGGTGTCTGGCGGTGAAGAAGACGACAGCTTGGACAACGGAAAGTAAATGGGTTCATCGTGGTACGTCACCGCCGGGTCGCTGAACTCTGGTTGCGTGTTTGAAATATTGCTGGGTCGACATTGTTTCATGGCATGTCATCTTGAAAATGCTGCTGGAGGAGAGCTTCGAACTTTGGAAGTTTCTTGAAGCAGGAAGGAAGATATAAGGACAGCTGCTTGAGAAGCACGTGGAGACTCAGGTTTTGTTCTGTTTCCGCGGACTGCTTAAATTACCTGATCAGTGAACTCGAAACAACGCTCCAAACATGTTCTTGCTTTTGTAACGCGACGTCTCTTGCGATGATAAGGTTGAGCCTCAGGTGTCGTTCTCTGGAAGATTGGTTGACTCGAACTGACTGTCAGCTCGGGGCCGAGTCGTGTTGATGTATGTACGTCGTCCAAAAGGGGCAGTCGCGATAGCGTTTGATGTTCATGTATATCATGGCTGTCTGCGCCAGGTCAAATACACGACATACGACGTACGTTTTATGTCCTTCAATCTCCAGCTCTCACGACTTGTAGGAATCCGACGCCAAGGAACTGGAAAGAGTATCGAAGGTCACCTCTGGAGCAGGCTCTCATGCAAATCTGTCCATCACGGGAGCACGCAACAGCACCGTGACCGTACGTACATGCAGCATGAGACAAATGCAGGTGAAGTCGAAATAGAGTCGAGATTTCTAGCCTCGTCTCTGGAAACTCAAGTCAGAGTGCAGAGTAGATCTTCCGCTTTCCTCAAGACCTTCCGCGGTAGGGTCGGCAGTCGTGCTGTGTTCGAGTTACCCAGCTTTTGGAAAGAAAACGCAGCGCATGCTGGTCGAATGGATCTGATGATACGAACAGACTCTGGCACGCTGCTAGAACGGCATTTGCAATTCGCAGGATATCTTTGGATGCCTTGCCTTCTCCTGTGTCTCCTGTTGCTCGCATGGTCCGCAAAGCTGGGCTGGCCTTATCTACGAGAGAAATTAGCTTCAAGCTCAAGGCTGCTGTACTCCCCAAGGGTTCTTCCTGAAGCCTGAGGATGAACAAGTGAGCGCCCGGTAAGCTCCTAAAATGAAGGCTGGAGATGATACGAAGTCCCAATTTGTGGACCTTGTGAAAACCAACACGCTCGTCACTCCCCTTGTCCCTGAAAGCCATGCAATACGCTCGTCCGGTCCAAAGGCAACCTGTCCTTTCTTTGGACAGCGTGTCCGTGTCGAGCTTGGCGTATTGTGTACTGTACCGCGCCCTTCGAGGGAGTAGTGCCAAGCGAAGAGTAGCCGGTCTGTCTCATCAGACCATGCAGGCCCCGTACAGCATCTTCAGGTCGTGGCGGGAGCAGATTCTGAGCAATCTCTGCTTCGGATCCGGCGGAAGAATATTGTCCTGACGCTGTACATTGTAGAGGGGACAATCATTTTTTCTCGCAACATCATTCGGTCCGATAATTAGAATATGAGATCGACGAAGCAAAATGAGGAGGACCTTGGGGTCGTCGGAAGCATACCGGAACATAGTTCACAACCCAGCAGCGATCACGACGCCTATCTGGGTGTGATATCGAAAGGTCTCACATCGCAAGCGCTTGGAAGCGCGCAGACGCTCCAAGCCTTCAAGTACCTTGCCAAGCTTGCCGCGCATGTGTAACTCAAGCACTGCCACTGCGAGATACACTCGAGATCTAGTGAGGATGGTTGGAACGCCATACGTCTATCGCCATTCTGACGGAGTCGAGCTCACAAGACGGATGATTGACACCTTCAAGTCAGAGTATGCATGCTCGATCAAGTCACCACGCCTCTCATCGTGGACGTACTATGATGTTCGTATCCAGGAACATCGACACACGCATGAAAGCGGTGAGAATGAGTGCGAAGTACGAGAGCCGTCGTTTTCCTGCGGACCAGCCTCCCTGCTAGCGATTGAACTCGGCATGCGGACGATGCTGAACGGCTGTAGGTTAGCGAAAATCGGTATGTGAGGGCATTGCTTCCCAGCAGATTGCTGTCGTGACATGTTCATGCCCAATCTGTGTCGGTCCTAGGACATTTGCTGTACGAATTGATGAGCATCATGCAGAGCGGCAAGCGTGCAGCAGCAGAATGCTAGCGTCTCTGCTAGCATTGGGCTGGCGTTGAACCTTGGACTCCATCTCACCCACGCCCATGATTGTTGGCAAGGTCGGGGGTTGTCACACCTGGGGATTCGCGGGACCCGTCTCCTTGCTGGATGAACTGCCGGTTGAGCGATACAGCCAGTAGGCAGCGCTGACGGAGACCGACGAGAGGTGCGGCGGGTTCTGAGACGTGACGGTCGATACAAAGGCTGGCGTGAAAGGGCTTCCAGTCGAAGCCATCTATTTTCTCACCCATGATGAGAACATGCAGTGAGGTTTTGGACGGAAGTCCCACTGGGCTCTGCGCCGAGACTTCTCGCTGCCGCTTGCATGGGTGGATGCTGAGAACAACACCCCCTTGCAAGTAACACCGAGGATCTTCACCTCGCTTGTGGACGTCAGCTCCTGTTTGTCACGGCCGCCGTCGATACGTACCTCGCACAACACGTTGCATGAGCGGCACAAGCCAGCGGTCTGATCTGTTAGATGGCTTGCGACATTGTAGTCTGGATCACAAGCCCCGTTCAAGTCGACAGCGAGCGCGGTACGCGATGGTCTTCATTTGTCCCGTATTGGGCAATGCGAATAGAGACAACAGAGTTCGCAAGGCGGGCGGCAGGTACGCTCGGCAATGGAGCCTAAACCTCATGCACGCCATGTGTCCTTTGCAACTCTGTTTGTGACCTGGTGGAAAGTCTGCTACCAAACAGCCCCGAACGATGTACATTGTACATAGTTTCAGAAACGCGAAACGGCCGTTTGGCAAAATTCGACCCCTTCATCATCAATTGATCAAGTCTGCGACGGCGTGATCGTCGAGCACTGTCTACTATGATATGGACAGGTTAGTCGACAGAGAAATTTCATAACCAGGACAAGGGTGAGAGATACCTGTCCTCTTGGAGTGCCCGAAGAGCATCCACACGATCCCAGTACTTAGGTGAACCGCTCTGTCGGGTTGCTCAAGTATCCAGATCCTGGGAAGGGGAAATGGGCCTGGAGAACTGCACATGCAGACGTCCCTCTGTGCCCACGACTCAGTCCAAAAAGCGGTCAGTCTGCAAGAATACGTGCCTCCTCTCACGGACAACGTAACTAGCTAGCCCTCTCCGGCCACTCACTGCACACCACGACAACGAGTACGTCGCAGCTTTCATCGACCTGGCATGGAGAAATGTCGCGATGCATCTCTCTCCTTGCTAAATGAGGTCGTGGACATCATCCGACATGGGCGTTCAAGTGAAGGAACTCTATGGACGTGACTCGCTCGAAGAGGGTCTGTTCGACTTGAGGCTGGTGCAATCCGCAAAATGCTTGAACAACTTCTCAATTACATGGATTGACTTGCGCCGCTTCCCATGGTTCATTGCGGATTTGCCAGGACATCCATGCTTCTCCATTGAGCGGAACTTGGCTATCGTCGCTGCTTGCACCGTTGTTGGTGCTTTTGATGCTGTCGTAGGTCTCCAACAAACATGCAAGCGCTATCATTATTGTTTGTGTAAGACAATAGGAGATGTATCAGACCGAGATCCTCACTTCCACAGAGATCTATTGAAACATATGATCGGCCACTGTTCTTACCTGGGGCCCAGGACTCCAGCGCTGTCTTTGCGATCGGTTCTGTGAAGCCTCTTTCCGCATCTCAGATGTATCAAAGATTGAAGTCCAACTATTGTACTGCGTAGTAGTTAAACTGGGAGTAGAGTACAGTTCGGACTTTGTCGCCCACGAGATTTGATTCTCAGGAAAGCTTCGTTGACGTGGCGCCTTCCAAGATCTCAAGCTGGTGCCGTCCACATCAACAGTACCTTACTGCCAGTCTCGGCCTCTTGACCTGACAACTGCGGTGCTGCACGTTTCAGTCTCCACGCGCATACGACGAAGCGACGCATGTCATCGCTAAAAGACGTGCATATCGCATCGTTCTTCGTTCAAGGCGATGTCCATGATCGTTGAATCGCATGAAGAGCGGCTTGTTGCAGCCGCTTGCGGACGCGGCTGTAGGCCTTGAGGAAGTCCATCAGGTATGCAATGTTATCCCGTCGACCTGGTTGAGACACTTCCTGATGGTCATTCATCTCCACTGCGAGTAATGCTGTTGTCCATGTTGATGAGCGTGAAACACGGTGCGTGGTGGTTCGTGATCAAATGGGTCACGCGTGATCATCTTGCAGCGCATTAATCAGAAGAGGCGACTCCGAGATAACAATACTGGTTCAAATGGGCCCAAGAGTCTGGTCGAACTGAAGCGCCGGTGGATTGCATGATTGGGATGATGCGGTAGTAGATTTTTGTACAATCGCATGAGTCGGTCAGTTCTTCAGACGCATGGGGGTCGCATGCTATAAGAGACGCGATATAGCTTCTGAAACACCAAGCGGGCCCGGATGAACCATCTGTGCACCAATCTGTACAGATGCCATCGTCTTGATAGCAAATCCTACGATATTCTCGCGCGCAATATTGTGATCAGAGCTTCTGATTCAGACTCACCCATGTGACCATGCTGCTAGTGATACCGTGAGTACATGCTGTCGGCGATTTTGTGCTGTTTTGCTAGTCTGGACAATGTCAATACTCGCCCCGAGTCAGCGAAACTGGTCCCAACGGAATGAGATTGGCCATTGGCCATCCTCTGCGCCTGCAGCATGAGAACACAAGCCAGGATGGCAAGACAAATTGATCTGACCGAGGACCTTCTAGGTCATCTCAATCCGGATACGGGATGCAGTAACAGCCCCGCCTCATGCAGCTAGATGTTAGGTGGCCTTCGACGAACGACCAGCCGACGCTACGTGAGCACATTTTGGCGGCCGACTTGGAAAGTGGTAGGACTGATACAGTAGTTGCGCATTATGGGAGAGGTCAGCATAGAAGGATGCAGACTGGCTGAACTGCCAAACGGGCAATCGCCACCAGCAGGCTTCGCACCGAAGCTGGCCGACAGAGAATGTGGTCCGCGCATGCCTGCCTGTTTCGTGAGCATGTCATGGATAGCGTATCTTCGTGGCGTGCCACGCGCAAGTGTGCGTCGGTCGCAGATGCGAACTGAAACTCATGACATTTGTTCATCCGACGAGGGCTTGCGTATGGAGGTCGTCCTTCGAGGCGTGAAGTGGCATTGGCCTGCCCAGCGGACCGGGGGGAGCAAGCCATGGGCGAAATCCTGGTCAGAGTGTGGAGGCCCTGGAAAATTGATCGCCGGCACAAGCCGCGCTGTCTTCGCGATCGTGCAGATCCCTAAACGAAATCTCGGCATGGCAGTGCAGTCGCTTGCGCAGATTCTGACCGAGCAGCGATGGGCGCTGCAGCGTCGTTTCCAGGCATTTTTGTGTGCCGTGTTGTCTGCTGGCAGAAGAGGTGTTGTCACTGATGCTTTGAGCTTCTCTCAGAGACCACTGTCGGCAGCTGCCATAGAGTTTGCGCGGCCCCAAGGAACGATGAACAGAGTGTGAGCCAATTCCGCAGTGAGTGTGAAGCCAATCTGACCGGATTCGCTCGACTGGGGAGACGCTTACACCAGACGTGCTGTGTGGCTTGGAGGCTGGACCATGACATGGAAACAGACTGATGACCGCAGGCGGCCGGAGGCACTCGCGCTGCTCCCTGGAGCTCGCTCCTGGCTAGCTATGCCTTTCCTATCCGGATGTCACTACTCGTTTGTTCCTGCCAGCCCGTAGCCGGGTGCTGCTGGTGCGCTTGCCCGCAACGGCTACTGGAGGCAGATGCGCTAGGAGAAAGCTGCCGCTCGTCCTGTGAATGGCTGCCATGGTCAGAGGAGGCACTACTGTGAGGCATTGTGTGCTCTGGGCCGCAGACGTAATCCCGACTCCCGGCAGCACACTGGGCGCTGAAGTGGCATCGAAGAAGGGCGGCTTCTTGCCATGGCGCTGATGGCGAGGTCGATTTGAGATTTTCCCCGGCACTGATCGACTGGCCAAGTCGGATCGGAGCAGGTCTTGGGGCCTTGGGCAGAAGAGATTCGAGACGGGTGAGCGAGCAGTGATCGACTGCGCAGTCGGCCGGCCGGTTACAAGCGCGCATATCAAACTCTGCTCTCGGGATCCTGCCTGTCCTGCAGCGTGTAGACTGCAGCGTGTAGAGCTTGACGGACAACAACTCCGACCCACACTCACACTCCCACGGCAGGTGACCAGGTTCTTTGCCAATGCCCGCGAGAGACTCTGACTATGAATGGCATTTGAGAGGTGCCAGGGCTAGCTGTCATTCGCAGCAGCGGAGGCCTTCGAATCGTCACATTCATCGTTATTCGCGCTGCCGGTGCCGTCGGCGATGCTGCTTTGGTACCGCTGTCAACGAAGCTCCCAGGACGACAGCCAGCATGAAGGCGTCTGTTCTGCCGCATCTGCCATTGCAGACACACGCTCTGCGACATTCACCTGCGCGTGCGATTGGTCGTGGCGCGCCGAGCTCAAGCCGTCGTCCTGCGCAATTCCGTGGGACTGGGATGCGTAGACTCTCCAACGGCTCGACCCTTCCGGATCTGCAGGGTGTGCGTTCTTTACAGCCAGGGCACATAACAGGAGTGTGGTTATTATGGACTGCACTGCGCGATGTACGGCGGATCTGCTACGGTACATGCGAGATACCATTGGCGCATCGACGGTGTTACCTAGTGCTGGGAGCGGTATTCTCATTCCCAGCTCGGGCTTGTTGTGCTGCACAGTAGAAGTTGTTCACCTCGCAATTGATCTGCCAAATGCTCATCGTAGACATGGTGAGCTGTAACGCACTACATGATAGCAATAATCCTCCCGCACCGCATGATAATCGTGACCTCGTACCACCTTTGGGGCTAGCAGCAGTAGTCGTTGTGCCGTTGCCGCAACGCACACCAATCCTAAATCCACGCTAGTCCGGTGCACGTACGCACCTACCTCTCTTCTCCAGCTTCTTGCTGCACCGCGCTATTGGACTGGATCCGCGCCGCCGCCGGGCATTGCAGGGTGGTAAGTCGTCGCGCGGTCACGCTGGCCAGTAGCCACTCAGCAGCAGAGTGGGCTCACAACGGCCATGGAGGGCGATGGAGGCGATGGATGCTGCTGGTGCGCGAACTGGGCAGCTCGACGCTGGTGTTCGGGGGCCAGAGCGCTGCTCATAATTCATGACTCTAGCGCGACCAGGACCCAGCAGCGCCGGATGCAACGAACCCTTGGGCCAGCGGTTCCCAGTGGAGACAGTTATAGCAGGGCAGGACTAGCGGACAGTGGGCAGTGGCGGCAGCGACAGGACAGGCCTGATGTGCGCGCATGTGCTGCCTCGTCCGTGCTGCGGAGGGATGATAGGACTCGGGCGACAGGGTGAAGCAGGAGGGGGAGAGGGAGAGGAGAGCAGACCAGGTTGTTGTGGTGGTCAGTCTGGTAAGGCGCTGTGGTAAGGCCTGGGATGCTTGATGGCGGGAGGCCGACAAGGCTTGTGGGCAGCGAAAAGCGAATCCCAACCCAGCCGTTGCTCACATTGAACTCTATCGTCGTGAGCCGGTAGGTGTGAACTCAGTCGCTCTTATGCTTAACTGTGGAGAGAAAGGCATCCTCTTGCTGCTCCTCTAGTCCTCTTGATTCTTAGGTTGGCAGCCGACTCACCACTCACATCTGTCATAATCCTCCCACGCCCGCTGGACGCACACACCACTGCCGCCGCTTTTCATCACCTCCCGCCAACGGTTAGACGGCGCCCAGATTCGAGCTCTCAACTGACTGGCCGTGGTGCTGGTACAGGTACTGGTGCTCCTCCGAGACGCGGTCGTTGCTGCTACTGCTGCTGCTCCTGCTGATTTTCGACATCAACCACCTGCCCGCCGCCGCCAACAATTCTCGTGTCCTGCCACTGCCATCGCCGCCGCCTGCCATATCGTGCATGCATACATACAGCATCATCCGCATTGGGCTGCTGCGACTAACACTGCGCCTCGCGCCTAGCAGGAGGAACCGACCGCCGGACTGCCTGCTTGCTTGTCTGGCCTTGGGATTAGTTGACCTGACGCACGCCCGCCCACCCGCAGTGTCCCGCCTGGGCCCAAGGACCTGACTCTGACTTGTGCGCGCGCGCTCCAGTTGAATCTAATACCACGGCTACTAAGACGCGGCGCCCCAAGCACCCGCCAGCACCTCCCAGCACCCCTCCCGCTTCACTTGCGACTTGGACTTCTCCACGCCCACCTCGCGCCTGCTGCTTCACCCGCGAATTTTAATATTAAATTCGTCAGGGCGAACCTTCCTCCTTCACATTGAAGCTTTTGATCTTCAGTGCGCCATCAACCTTGAGCAACTGTTAACCTTCGGCATCCGCCAGGTACAAAACATCTGCAAACCTACCTCACCACTACAGCACACACTGTAGCGACCGCATACACGCCGGTCTCTGTGTTTGTGCAACTACGCTGCGCTAGACGTCTGTGTCGCCCGTCGACATACAGCATCTGCGTCGTCGATCACCGAGGCACTTTGCGTGCGCTGTACGTCCACCACCTTTCACCCACCCATTCACGCGCGACACTCTCACTGCAGCACAACACCCCAACAAGCGGTGACTTGTCGAGCTAACGCGCTTACAGATCACCTCAGCGCATCTCCCTTCTACTGCTGTTGCTGCCGCTTCGCATATTCTTACGCGGGCATCCTCATCCATCGACTGCGCCAGCACACTCAATTTCCTTGACTACCGGCACGGAGGCCTTACTTTGCGTTTGAAAGTGACGCATTCAGCTGTCTCTGTTGTACGACATCTGCTTTTGCCTGGATCGGCCAACACGGCATCAGCAAATCTCCATCCCACAACATCTACTGATTCGACCCGGAAGCCACTATGAGTACAGGCGGCGGAGCGGGACCATTGGTCCCTACTTTCCATGGCTTCGTCCATAACAGCATGGACGGGCTGGTCCTCTTTGAAGCGTGTCTCTCCGGAAAGCTCCACCACGTTCCGCGACGACCACACGACCGAGAGCGCAGCTCTCTGATCAAGAGCGGCAGCATCTTCATTTACGAAGAAAACGCCTCTGGCATCAAGAGATGGACCGACGGTGTTGCCTGGAGTCCCAGCCGCATTTTGGGCAATTTTCTCATCTATGGAGAGTTGGAGAAGCCATTCCCACCTGGAGAGAAGAAGCGCGCCATGAAGCGGAAGCGCACTAGCATGCCTGGCGAGCCTTATCCACGACGAGACTCCGACTCCAACGAAGGCAACGAAATGAATACTCCATTGACACCCCCGGAGCCACAGCCTGTGGGCGGTGAGGTGAAGCCTGAGATCCCATCCACCGATCAGGACAAGGAGTTGGAGCGCTCGCTCATCGGATCTCTGGTTGATAGCTACGGATTCAGACCAGACGGACTGGTCAAGAAGACGATGAGCATTTCCGTCAACGGCATCTCGCATCACATGGTTAGCTACTACAAAGTCGATGACGTGAAGAACAGCTTGCTCCCCCGTCCCCTCTCCGACCCAAGACTACAGAACATTTCAGTCCGACCGGAGCTGTACCTCAAGCAAAACTTCCGGGCGCCTGTGGAGGAGACGGAGCATTACGCCATTGATGGCCACATGAACGCACACCCACAGATGATGTACTCCTCAATGGGCGGTTACGGGGTGGCTCCAGGCCAATATTTCGGCCGTCAATACCCTGGCATGTACGGCATGACAACTTCTACTGCACCCACAATGTACGGTGGTGTTACGGGCACCTCTTGGCCAACACAGCCAGCGTCTGCAGGCGCCCTTCCGTACGGCCCACAGTACGGAGCCCAGCAATACGGAAGCTATTACAAAGGCGCCGAACAGAACGGCCCACCTGTGAAGACTGACGGGCAGCAAGCTACTTCTCAGGGCATGCCCTATGGAAATCAGTATGCGCCCACATATCCTGGGATGCAGCGCAGCGGATCGCAATCTGCGCCCTCTGGCATGTATCAGACTCCAGTGCAGCAGGGCTCCTCTACTTTTGGCTCCATGCCTCCTGGAAGTGGCCGCCCATCGTACGGGAGTTCCATGAACAGCCCGTCTACCAATGGCCAGCCTCAACCCATGTACGGCAACTCTGGCCCTCAGCCGTATGCAGTCCGATCGCCCACCCAAAGCTACGGCGTTGGCAGCGCTCCCCAAAGCGCCGTCTCCCAATCACCTCACCCGTCGGTCAAAAGCCCTCAATCGGCTCATCCAGGCACGCCTGCAGATCCCAGCGGCCAGATGCACAACGCTGGAATGCCGTACCGATCCGGATCGTACGCGCCGCAGTCTGGTCATCCAGGAAGTGACATGAACGGCCTTGGAATCAGCAACGGCTCCAGCTATGCGCCGCCTTCGAATGGATCGAGCTACAGCTATCCACCAGCTCCACACGCTGCGCAGACCGCGGGACCTTACCCAACATAGCGTGATGGGGCGCAAGAGACTCGGTTGAGCAACAAAATGGACATATTGTCCTCGCCTTTGGCTCGAACCACCCCTTCCTCCGCGGAGTAGTAATTGGCAGGCCCAACATTTGCACATCTGCGCCGCATATGAAGACGTGATTATGCACGTCCCGGAGAAGGGGCCTGGTTCTTGTCACGATTAATGCAGAGGGTGGATTCGAGAAGATTGGAATGCGATTCAGCGTGCTTAGGAAGCAGTCGCTGTGTGTGAAGAAAAGTCAGACCGCAAGCACATGGGCGTTTGGGGGAAGATATCACTAAACGAGAGAATCGTCAATGTATTATGCTATGGGCAGCGATGAGCAACGATTGACTTGGGAGCCGACTAGTAGCGTTATGCTTTGCTCTGCTGGAGGCTTTGCTGCGCTTCTGCTGCTGCATCACGATACTCTTAAGATAATAATTGTGCTAACAGTGTGAAGATAGATGAAAGTTGGCCATGTTTCGTTTAGACCCATTCTCACTGACACGAGCCTGATCATTGCCCATCGCTCTCACCACAGGAATTGAAAGCAGACCGGATCTCGATTTCATTTCCTACTATCTGCATTTCTCGTTGCGCATGAATTTTCAAGGACCGGCTGCCTCGTTTCTCGTTCGCTTGATTGCTCTGCTATCGACGCCAACTAAGTACATGGTATATCGGATATTGTACAACCAGAAGGCCGTTTGCAAACTCTCATTGACGTTCCACCAGGAACAACCTTTTGGAACAACTGATCTAAAGGCAAAAGAACGTTTCGCTTAATCGCATCCCGAAAGTCTCAGCGCAGTGGGTGAGCTGCGCCGCTGGAGACTTTGCTCACAATCCCTACTGCAGATCATCTATACGCAAGGCGGGTGGAGACTGGACTGCTTGGTGAGATCAGGTTTCGGATCTGCGTCTGGAAAGTCGCGCATAGCTTTGCATCTCCGTTGGGATGAGAAGGGGCCCAAGGCTTAGGACGGAAGTTAGGTTCCGTTGTATGAGTGCTCTGTGCAGCCCATATGATGATCGGGGTTGAAGATAATGAGATGGAGGGAGTGATCTCGGTGGTGACGGGTACTCGGTGAAGAGATTCGTGCTACTGTACGTGGAGCCAGATGCGATAGTGGGCCACAAGCCACCAGCCAGGATCGAGCCTTCTTTCTTCACTCACGTGCCTTTCTTCATCCGCATCAACTTGGTTTTATAGGACATGGATTAGAAGGCCCTAATAAGATACCATGGCGAAGGCTTTCGTCCAACGACTGCACGCTCTCCCACAACATGTGAGCAGCTACACATGGTCGCCGACGCCCGGCGTCCCCGTTCTCTCGACACGCTCCAATCTCCCTCGATGTCTTCAGGGGCGAGCCCTCACCACCGGCAGCGGCAGCACCGCAGCTCGCCACAGCTTCCGCCGGCCGCGCTGCTGTCCATGGCCCCTCTCACGGTACGCTCGGTGGCTCAACACGACATTCAGCTCTCCACTGCAGACCTAACACGTATCGTCGTTTGCTTAGGAGCGCAGCAATTCCTGCAATACCATCACAGCTACGTCTGCTTTCGGAGAATTGGCAGGATAAGCGGCCAGCCTCCAATGGCCAGCCAGATGCTGATCAGCCAAGTAGCGTATGTTCTGCCCCTCTTCTTACGTTTCTACGGCGGTGGCAGTGGCAGGGGACAAATGCCATCACACATCTGATCGTGTCCTACCCTGCTGTCTGAGGGCTTCGGCACACGCATCTAGTGCAACGTATTTGTCACTCGGAGATGGCGGCTACAATTGTTTCGATTCGACGCCCACTCGAGACCTCGGATGCCCGTACTGCCACGCGCAGACCATCTCAGACCGCCTCGCGGCGCGCAGCTACGTCCCGCAAACAGGAGGGGCCGATGTGATGATGCGCTGGTGCCATATGGCCCAGATGGCTTATGGCCTGCAGCACCGCAGACAGTCCATGCGCTCCCAATCTGGCACGCATCTGCGTCCAGGTCTCTGGAGTGCCTGGGTCCACGTCGCGGCTAGACATTGTCTGGGACTCTGCCGCTTCACATGCACCGTGGCGCGCCTGAAGTCCCTTCCGGATCCTCTGCTCCCAACCACCGATCGCCTGCTTCGAGAAGAATGCAGCATGGAACTCTTTCACTGCCCTATGGAATTGGCTCAAAGCAACATGTGACACCACCGACGTTGCCGCTAATGTGGAGACAATACTCCTATCAACAAAACTCACAGTCAAGCGCCACGGCGAATTTCAAGTGCAAGTGCTAACCGCGTTGCTTACAGACTCCGCAGCCACCTCCGAAGCGGCCCATCACCCAACGTCTGGAGGCCGCAAAGGAGCGAACTAAGGCTGTCCGAAACAAGGTCCGCTCCTCATTGACGAGCCTGACGCCACATGAGAACATCTACAATCTACCCAACTTCCTGACCGTCACGCGGTTGTTCGCAGCTCCTGCGACAGCGTACTTGCTTCTCCACGACCATCATGCTTGGGCCCTGGGCCTTTTTGCATACGCTGGCATCACGGATCTCGTCGACGGATGGCTGGCGCGGAAATGGAAGCTCCAGACCGTGGCGGGCAGCGTGATTGATCCCATGGCCGATAAGGCGTTGATGATCATTTTGACAGTGACACTGGCTGTGAAGGGCGCGATACCACGTAAGGCAACCGCGACGGTCCCCGCTTCGCAACTCTGAGTTCCGCGGCACAAAACTGACTTGCGGAACAGTCTACCTGGCGACGCTGATCCTTGGCAGAGATGCATCTCTGGCATTGGCTGCCATCTACTATCGCTACGCGTCGCTTCCTTCGCCCAAAACGCTCATGCGGTATTGGGATTTCTCGCTGCCTTCAGCCGAGGTGCATCCCACAACCGTCTCGAAGTACAATACCTTCCTGCAGCTAATCCTCATCGGGTCCACCTTGGCGCTACCAGTCATCACTTCGGGACACTACGAAAGCGAGATCCTCCACAGTCTAGGCCTCAGCACCACTCAATTGCACGATGCAATGACTTATTTCCAACTGCTCGTTGCTGCAACCACGACCTGGAGCGGTCTGAGCTATGCCTACTTGAAGAACGTCGTCACGATTCTTGGACCAAACGAGGTTGTCAAGGCGAAGCAAGGCGCGAGAGGTCGAGCCATCATCGGCGCAACCTTTGGAAGCTGTGTGCTCGCAGCGGCCTGGCTAGCGTATAACGTCGACGATGCCGCCAAACAACAGCAAGCGGAGATGGAAGAGCCATCCGGACGATGATGTTCAGGTGGGCAATAGGAACGCGTCCCGGATACAGCAAATTGAGAACACATCGATCTTGCAAACTGTGACTTAGGGAACGCTTTGTGGTACCCGATACTGCCCATCAAATATCAGTGGTGTTCTTCAGAGGACAACATCAATCACTTGTGTCGCATTTGCGAGTCACTGCCTCGGAGCAGCGCGGAAGAAAGACTCAGACAATCGCGCCTTCTCTCACACGTGTCACGACACGTCGACTTTCCGCTCACGTCCGCCGTCTGCGAATCCCTCCTGCAGAGTGCGTGCTGTAGATATACCAGGAACCGCCTCCCCGACAGCATTGATGCCAAGTGTTGTCCTATTCACGGTTATCAGCTCTCTAGAACTCCGTGGTGAGCCGAAAGCTGTTCAAATCCGGTCGTCCATTGTCCGGATTAGTACAAATAAACCGGACACGACGGGAATAGCGATGCTTCTTCGCCTGTTGTCCTTGCTCATTCTTCGGTAGTCAGGCTATGCAGGTTCTCAACACGGCGCCGCGCTTGCCATGCGATGGCTGGCAGGCAAGATGCCAACAAGTGGCACAAGCTGTCCTTGTCAAATCAATGGATCAGTCATGCGACGACAAGGACCAGCCAAGCGGAGTTTTCCTTTCACCTCCAACCATGAGCCTGGTACACCAGCTCTTTGTAACAAGCTATCTGTCAAGGAAGGTTTTGCTGTGGACCATGTTGGCATGTACCCTTTTTGTACTCGTTCTGTCTTTTCCGACTGTCCCATCTCTTGCTCCTTTCGTGGGAGAGAGAGAGCTGGCTTGCCTTGCCTTGCTTGTGATCTTCTTCATGATGACCGTCTGCAGCCGTTATTCTCCGAAGCACACACTGCACACTCCACTCATTCAAACCTGACTTGCCAAATAGACAGACAGCATGACAACGTGCCTTGCAGGCTCTAGCAAGCCCGGATGGCATAGGGCTACACGAGGCCTATGAGAGCAGCGCAGCACAGCACACCAAAGCTTAGGATCAAGGGACATCACAGATGGAATGTTGACCCATCCCTTCGACAACAACGGATATGCCTGCCTGCCTGTGTCATCCACTTCCCGAAAAGAACAGGGCGGTCTCATTGGACTGGTCGGAAGGCGTGTGTCCTAATGCAACGAGTGGCCGAAAGGAGAGCGGACGGCGGCGGGGAGATATGCGGTTCCGCATAGGAGGTGATGGAGGTGAGATTTGATTTTTTGCTTGCTTCGGAGGTATACTTGTATACTTTCTACTTTCTCCCCTTCCCTTCCTTCCCACGCCTTTCCACTCTGTCGGATCTTCCTCAGCGAGTGTATGCAGCGAAGGGGGATGCATGCTTGGAGAAGGAAGGAAGGAAGGAAGGGAGGGAGTTGCAAGGAGTTAGTCTTCGCGGACCGTTGCATTTGACAGGTGAGGTGGGCATGCATGTCGTGTTGCGTTGGTGATAATGAGCTGCCCCCATTATTATTCACCCGACTTACCACGCCCTGTTGGCCCTATCTATCTGCAGAGCGGCAGCTACCGGTCAGTTCGCTCTTCGTATAGCATGGCATGGGTTTGTCATGGGATGTCCGTCTGGTATGATGAGCTGTTCGCAAGGCAGGCACGAATGGGGTTATCAAATCTTCCTGGACGAACAATAGACAAGGTCGGTTCGGTTCCGGAGCACGAATGGGTCAAAAGTTTTTGGCCAGATAAAGTCGATCTTTTACGGAGGAAGAGGATGTCTCGTGGGTAATTTCAGATACATGTATCCATCTGCAAGCGGATAGATGTACTGATAGCGGGAGATACGAAAGAGCGAGAACTGGCGTATCGAGAAACGAGACGACACAAGTAAAAATGTATAGTAGTCCACTCATCACGCCTTCTGTACGAATGTACTGCGAACACGGTCGAGTCGTGCATGGCGCATCTACATACACCCACGGTCCCATCGTATCTGGTAATCTCAAACGCTGTCAACAACATACCAGCTACTGGAGAAAGAGGAAGCTCACTCCTTGCCCTGCCATGTCTTGTTCATCTATCATCCCTCAGTACGGACTTACACAGATCCTGCCCAGGTGTCATATTGAAGTAGCATCATCCTACCAGCAATTATGGAGACAGATCCACAGAGTACCGCAAATGCGCTGGGAGTGAGAACCAAGAAGTGTATCCGAACACAAGGTATTGTGAGCGAGCGATGATGGAGAAGCGTCGTCGTGATAGTACCTATCGACACAGCAATACAGCTTGAGGATAAAAAAGAGGCGAATACGTAACTCGGATCTCTGTTCTGTCAACATGCGTATGGGTAGACTTGGAGTTGGGATCAATAACAAACAACGTAGGCGTAGGAAGCCGAAACCACGACAACAACATGAACATGAGCAGAAGACACCATCGAAGAATCCATGCATCAATCTGCTCAGTAAGTGAGTAAGTAGTAGTAGCAGTAGTAGCAGTAGTATTCAGGCACCGAAGGCATAATAGCATTATCCTCAGGAAAGCCTCATGTATCCGAAAAGGAGACTCAACTCCCATTGTGACCCCAAACCCTTTCGATGCTGCTTTCCCTTCCCTCCTCGCCCATGTCTACCCGTCGTGCCAAAGTTGATTCCCTCCAAGAGTCCCGATACAAATCCATTCATTCCTCTAAAGACGCCTTTTGTGCCCGCAACCCCTGATAGAGCAGCGCCTTCCGGAAAAGGTAAGAATACACAGTCGTTGAACAGAAATCACGATTTTCGGCATTCAGCCGACTTCTCCATCGATGACCGCAAGTCGCTGCTTGACGGTCTTGGCTTTTTTGCTGATGCCCTTGCGCTTCTTCGTGGGAGGTCCGTCGTCGGCTCCAGCAAGAGGAGTCGCAGCCCCAGATGGCTCAGCAGAGGCGTCTGCGAAGTTGCCCTCGCCTGCAGCATTGTTAGTACGTGTATCGAAATGATCACCGATCTCGAGGTCAAGCTCACCTTCATGGTACATGTCGTCCATGGACATCTCTTTCTTCTTGCTGACAGCCGCATTCTTTCTCTTGCGCTTACCACCAGCCTTGGCCTCCTCTTCGAGTACTTCCGCTTCTCTGCGCTCGATGGCTTCGGCCTGCTCATCATCTGCCAGCCACATCGCCATCTCCTTGGTGCGGTTGTTTTCACGAGAGCGGTTGTTGAAGTCGACGAAGTTGTTACCAGCTTGACCAGTGATGACGACACGCTGCACCTCTTCCTTCTGCAAGGCACGCTTTCGAATACGCTCTTCGATTGTACCACGTGTGATGAGACGATAGACAGTAACCTGTCTGGTCTGACCAAGACGATGTGCACGGTCCATGGCCTGCGAGTCGATGGTAGGGTTCCAGTCAGAGTCGTAGAAGATCACAGTGTCTGCAGATGTCAAATTGATACCAAGACCACCGGCGCGCGTAGACAGGAGGAAGACGAAGATGCTGTCATCAGACTGGAAGGCAGAGACGGTATCACGACGGTCTTCAAGTTTGGTGGAACCGTCCAGACGGCAGTACTTGTAGTTCCGGTAGGTGAGATACTCTTCCATGAGATCGATCATGCGAGTCATTTGGAAGTACAGCAGGACACGGTGGCCGCCCGCCTTGAGCTGGCGCAGTAGTCGGTCGAGGGTAGCAAGTTTGCCAGAGTCAGTGACGAAGCGTCTCATGCTTGGAACCTCGACCTGAGTGAAGCGTTGCTTCTCAGAAGCTGGCTCTGGTAGCAAGTTCGTGACTGGGTACTTGGAGGGCGGTATCTTGGACTGCAGCAGAGCGCGCTCGGTGTCGTAGTTGATCGGGTGGAGTGTGCGACGAAGAGGTACGCTGAAGAACGTCTCCTCCTTTTCTAGCATGGCGTGGTTGCTAAGGCACACAAGCTCGACAGGAGGCGCAGAAGCGGCAGGCAGGTAGGCAGCTTCGATGACGCTGTAGCCCTTTTCAGCTTCCACAGCCCGAGAGATGTTGAGCAGCTTATTGAGATGCCCTTCTGTCGCAACTTCAGCCAGAGGCTTCCTGGAGTTGCGCTTGACGATGTTGAGCATGTCGTGGATTGGTGTCCAGCCGACATTCTCCTTCTCATCTTCGTCGTCGTAGGCAACCTTGCACTTGCCTGAACGATCATCTGATTTAGCGAGCTCAATTACGCGCTCGATCAAAGTCTGACGAGTGGTGCGAGCCACATCACCAGGGGACTGATCGACAAAGCGCAGCCATGAGAAGCCATCCCGACCTTTCTGGCTCTCTTGAATGTGCTCCTCGTCCCAGATGCTGAGCTTGGTTCGCAGGACCTTCTTGCGCCAACCGGCCTGGTTGTTGTCTGGTCCCGCGACATCAAGTCGACCGGCACTATCACCAAGCATCCTAGGCAGCCAGCATTCGATCAAGCTTCTGACGCTATAGGCGACGTTAACGCTATGGCCTTCACGCATGAATGAAGCTGTTTCGGCGAAAGACGACATGGACATAGGGCTCCAGGTGTCGGCACGCTCGAACAGGTCGGGATGATTGCAGACCTTCCTGAATTGCATGACCAGGTTCATGAGCGTTGCTGTGTCTTGATCGTCACCCACAGCAGCCTTTTCGATGAGGTCCATGATGCTGATCTTGTTGCGGAGATTCGTGTAGTATGCGCGTTGTCTGTATGTGAGATCGCAGTACACGTCCTCTTCAATCTTGTCGCCAAGCTCCTTCTGGACATGCTTCTTGATACGACGCAACATGAATGGCTTCAGAATCATGTGTAAACGCCGTAGTTGATCCTCGTTGAGCTTCGAGTTCGACTGCGCATGGCTCTCGATGTCCTTCGAGAACCACTCTGAGAACTCATCGTGGCTGTCGAAAAGCGAAGGCATGATGAAGTGGAGCAATGCCCACAATTCCTGCATGTTGTTCTGGATGGGAGTACCGGTGAGCAAAAGACGATTCCTACAGTGGAATCCGAGCAGGGACTTCCATCGGGACGATTGGGACGATTTGATGGCCTGCGCTTCGTCGAGAATCATGTATTGCCACTTGACCTTCTGGAAGTAGGCAGTGTCCTGCACGACCAGCTGGTAGGATGTTACCAGGACGTGGAAAGGGCTGTCGCGATTGTAGGTGATGTGCTTGCGGTCCCAGAACTTCCGTAGTACTTTTCGGTCTTTTGCCGAGCCCCAGTATGGAAGAACCTTGATATCGGGCACAAACTTCGTGATCTCTTGTTGCCAGTTGTGCAGAGTACTGGCCGGAGCAATGACGAGGAATGGACCCCAAATATCGTGAACTTCAGCCAGATACGCCATGACGGAGATAGACTGGACTGTTTTACCAAGACCCATCTCGTCTGCAAGAATACCGTTGATGCCCTGTTCGTACAAGTTGACGAGCCAGTTGAGACCCTTGACCTGGTACTCTTTCAACTGACAGTTGAGCAGCTTCGGCTGCGTCACATCCATGCTCTGAAGCGAAGTCGGATTCTGGAAGTTCATCTCTCCTTCATCGAAGTTGGCTTGAGCGTCAGCCAGATCCTGGCTTTCTCCTGACTCTGGCTTGTTAAATGCTCTCGCCCGATCCTGAGCTTCCTGGAGGGCGTGTTGAGCATTGGCCATGGCCGCTTCCTGCAGCGCGGTCTCATCCTCAGCGTCGAAGTCGAGATTTTCGAAGTCCATAACCTTGGTGTTCTTGTTGGCCAGGGAGTCGGGCATGTCAACGATGTGTTTGGCGTTCGGATCGTTCTTTGTGGTCTGACCGCTCGCCTGTACTCCATCGGTACCGTCGTCCTCATAATCGTCGGTCTTGACCTTCTTCCTGATAAAGTGAGAGTACAGCTCCGTCTGTGAGATCAAGAAGTTGAGCTTCCTCTTCTGGCGATTGGCTTCGCGCTCTGCTTCAGCCTTCTTCGCCTTGTCAAGTTCTTGTCGCTCGGCGACCTTCCTGCCTTCCCGCTCATCACGCTCGTTACGCTTCCAGAAGCCCAGCATCTCCCTCATCGCACGCTTGGCACGAGCAGCGACGTCTTTCTGACTCTTGTTCGTCTTCAACTGCCATCGACGGGCTTCCTTTGCGGCGAGCTGGGCGGTCTTGCGAGCATTCGACTGCTTGGTATCAAGACTGTTATTCTTGATGCGAACAACCTTCGGTAGAGCCTTGGCAATGTCTTTGGTAATCTGCTCATAGATCTGAAGGTAGCCTTTGCTTTCGAAGCGAGCCATGCCCGTTAGACCTGCCGTAGGTTGCATGTCGAATACGGCCGGTGTTGCTTCACTGATCGGCTCGGAGTCCTCTCGCAGTTTTCGTTCAGCGTATGCAGCCAGGCGTTCTTCTTCCTTAGGTGCGATCAAGGGAAGGTCCTGTCCTTGGTCGATGAAAGACTGGGCGAGTCTGGCATTCTCCTTCTCAGCCGCTTTCTGTTCTTTGCTCTTCCTGGCCCTGCCGCCTGCACCACCTCGGCCGCCTCTACCACGTCCTCTCCCGCTGGCGACAAATTCGGGTGTGCCCTCGTCAGCTCCGTGACTGGCGCCGCTGGTGTAGAAGGAGGTCATGAGACCGCCATCCAGGTTGACCTCGCGCTCACGGCGTCCGATAGCAGCGGCATTGTGAGGCGACTCGTTTCGGAACTCCTTCGAAGGCGTGACGCCATCAAGACGATTCCTGGTGTCGCGGATCTTCTTGTCCATACGCTGAACTTCGCGTTCAATACGTGCCTTTTCATCTTCATCCTGGGTGACCGCAAGAGCCTGAAGTGCCTCTTCCCGCTTGACCTGCTCATCAGCGATGGCCTTCTCACGGCGTCTTTTGCGCTGTTGGTCCTTCTTGCGCTCCTTGTCTTCCTCGACTTCTTTCAACCGCACCTCTTCCTCGACCTCGCGTTCGTGATGATCGTTGAAGATTTGTTTCTCGGTCTCGGCGGCCGCGGTAAAGTGGTCGTGATACTTGACCATGACATTCAGTCTTCTACGCTTACGCTTCGCCCCCTCGCTGATTTCCTGCTCAAGGGCACGCTTGTGTGTCCGGTTCGTCCAGTCCTGTTTTGGTACTTCGATGCCTGGCATTGGATCCTCGACATCGGAAAGGTCTCGCGCCTCAATCTCTCTGTATGCAGCCTCTGTATCGCGGATGGTCAGACTGGGCGGCCCGGTTTGAGGTGGCAGTGGCGGCAGAGCATCCTTGCCAGAGACAGACGAGTGTCGTCCCATGTCCTTATCTTTCCGACTCCCTGTCTGTGAAGCACTCGATGTACGGCTCGCTTTCCGGCTCGAGGTTTTCGGCGCGGGCGCTGGCGTTGGCTCGGAGGGAGCAGATGGAGCAGATGGCTTGCGGCTCCTCGGATATATAGGCTCAGGTACTGTAGGCGCTGTAGCAAGAATGTTCATCAAGTCCATACGATTCTTTGATCGCTGCGATTCAGATACTGGCTGCGGCGCAGCAGATTCGGAGCTATTCGAATGCGAGTGGTTAGCGGCGCTGCCTCGCACAGGGTCGTAGGCGCCTGGTGATCTGGCGTCACTGGGCTGGGCCGGCGCGGGATGTGCATGTGAAGGCCCGGATGGTGAAGACTGGCTGGGATGGCGGCTTATGCTAGGTCGCTGCTCAGCACCGCCGTTCACGTATGGCTGGGTGGGTGGATGATGACCATGAGATGCACGGCTCTGAAGCTCCTGATTAGTACATGCCCCATTATGCCAAGCATCAAGCATATGATATCCTACCTGAACCGGCGATCGAGCAGCAAGATGAGGCGTGGAGTTGGCGCTGGGCTCTTTCGTGCTCGCGCCTGCCTCCTTCGTTGGGTCGTAGTAACTGGATGTTGGTCGCTCGGGTGGTGGCAGTCGGTTCGTGGTCGGCGACGCGGGCACGGAGCGGTAATGGCCTGGCGATGGTGGTGGAGGCACGCCGTTATATGAGCTCGATCGATGTCTTGTATGTCTGTCTGTAGGGGTGTATGCGGCGTGTGTGGCATATGCCTGAGACGGCGATTGATGTGCGCTTTCCATGTTTGCTGCTTAGCTGATGAGGCGCTGGTGCTCTCCGGCGCCCAGGCTTATTGTCGTCACGCTCTTATTGTTCTCGGGATCACCGCGCCATCAATAATTCTCGCTGTTCACTCCAATGCTGGCATTAATCTGAACACGGTACGGGAATGGGATCGATGGAAGGTGCGATGGGCGCAGAGTCGGTTTGATGGAGCGTCTTCGTAGCCGGAGCACCCGTTGAGTACTGCGCGACTTGTCGCAGGCCCCTTTATGGCCGAACGATGCGAACGATCTCCGGCATCCACGTCTTGGCGCGAGGTGGATGTGGTATGGGCGATGGGCGATGGTAGGGTGGTGTTAGGATGATGGGTGCGATGGGGTGTTGGAGGCGCGGTCACAAAAGAAAGGGAGGCGATGGTGGTGGAGAAAGGCAGCGGCTTGCTCGCCGGGCGTGGGAATCTGGAGTGTCTGACTTGTGGGTTGTCCCCGAAGCCGAACTTGGGAGCATTCATCCTGTGGTGGCAGCAAAAACGCCCCCAGCACGCGCCTACATACATTAAAACACGAACAATTCGCGTATCACGGCGTCGCATAGTGCTAGATTCGCTATTTGGCATTTGATGCGTATCCTTCATTCTGAGAGATTTCGTCTTGTGAGCTGGTCCTGTCTCGCTGATCCACCGATCTTGTCGGCTACAGCCAAAGCTTGGTTGGGTGCCGTCTTCTTTCTTCGATCCAGTCAAAGCGGATCGTGACACCTGCCCGCTAGCTCAACACTTACACGCACTCAAATGCCTTCAGATTTGATGCGGTCTAATACATTTGCCTTGAATGTCAGCATCGAGGTAGTCCGTATGTGCTGGATCTTGGCTATCGACTATCTGGAACTCGTTTCGTGTACGTACACCTTCGCTTGAGGGTTGACGAGGAAGCAACGCGACCCGAAAATAGACTGGCGCACAAAGTGGGTCCCGGAGGTCGGACAAACTTGTCGCCTAGCTCCATCTTTTCTCTGATGAACTTTGGCTACCTCAAGATCAAGCACACTACCCAGATATCATCCCCCCACACCCGTCGCGCAAGCAAAATGGCAGCTGTATACAAGTCAGTAGCCAAGCAAAAGTCCAACGGCAAGTCCAAAGACGAATATGGCGACTCTTCCGCACCCAGGAACCGCCAACGAGTCCTGATTCTCACATCGCGCGGCGTAACATATCGGTATACACATTCGGATTCACCAGAGAAAGCGGCTCAAGCTAATCGCTCCTCTTCATAGACACCGCCATCTCCTCGGAGACCTGCACTCTCTCCTTCCACATTCCCGCAAAGACGCCAAACTCGACACAAAAACCCAACTGCACCAACTCAACGAACTCGCCGACCTCTACAACTGCAACAATGTCCTATTCTTCGAAGCACGCAAGGGCAAAGATCTCTATCTCTGGTTATCGAAGCCTCCAAACGGACCTACAGTCAAGATGCACTGCCAAAACATCCACACAATGGAAGAATTGAACTTCACGGGCAATTGCTTGAAAGGGAGCCGACCGATTCTATCCTTCGACGCAGGGTTCGAGAAAGCGGCGCATTACAGGGTGATCAAAGAGCTTTTGACACATACATTCGGCGTTCCGAAGGGAAGTAGGAAAGTGAAGCCATTCGTGGATCATGTCATGGGATTCACAATCGCGGATGGAAAAATCTGGATTCGGAACTATCAAATTCAAGAGACTGAGCAAACCGCCGCGAAGAAGAGTGACGAGAAGTCCACAACGGGCGAGAACAGTACAACTCCTTCCGCAGTCGTTGGTAAAGCGGGCAAAGGCGAGACACACATCGCTCTCGTCGAGATCGGACCTCGCTTTGTCCTGACACCAATCGTGATTCTGGAAGGATCATTCGGTGGACCTGTCATTTTCGAAAATAAGGAGTTTGTTTCGCCGAACCAGATTCGATCAGATCTTCGGAAGGCGAAGGCGGGCAGGTATAATAAGCGGGCGGATCAGCAATTGGAGAGGAAGGTGAAGAGGCGGGATATGGGGTTGAGAACAGGTGAGGGGACGAGGGAGGTTGACGAGTTGGATGACACTGTGTTATTCAGATGAAGCCGAGATGATCGTGGAAGCATACTGTAAGGGGTACCAGAGATCTGTCTTATTAGCGTGGCGTTCGGGAAAGGTATCCGCATCCGCATTGCAGGCGAAAAGAATGCACTACTACTTTGCCTCACCATATGCTCCGATTTCACTTACTCATGACGGTTTGGCATGCAGCGTGATATGTGTATCATGACAGACTGTGTGTATCGTCTATCATGGGACGAACTGAGACTGGGATGAGCATGGCATTGACATAAGACGTCTGATTGGCATCCGCATGTGAAAGTGGAGCCATCGATGCAACTTCGTATTCCTTCTGTGCACACTAAGGTCTTGAGATGCCAACCAGCATCACAAGACCGCACTTGTGCGAAGGAGCTCAGAAAACGGTGCTTCTCATTGACGGCAATGGGGATGACGAGATGCGCGAGTAATCGAATTGGTTGAATTGTGGAGGATGTTGAGCGCCCTGGAAATGAGAGGACCATCCGGCTTGGTGTTGAGTGTAGAGGGACAAGGAGAGCACGAACTTCCAAGTCGAATCGGAGTGGGTGGTGGAGTTGGATGCCGCGGAATTGAATTGCAGCGTGAGGGACTGCAACGAGTGACGAGGGATACCTAACTTGACTTCGTCCCGCCTGACATGGGTGTCAAGCATGTGTATTACAAGCCCATATGACGTCGCTCGATATGTCTGCATCAATCAGTATCTCCATTCGGTTGGCGTTTCTCGATCTCGTGAAGTGTATTGTAAAGGCGACATGGGAGCTGCACAATGTCATGTTGAGCTTGTCTCTTATGAGTGTCTTGAATGCATTTTCCGTGACTCAGAAACAGATCGAACCTCAAGTGATCTGGTCTTTTCCGTTATGACGCCCCCGCCCCTGTAGTAAAGCAAGCAGAGCAGCCTCACCCGCTGCGCGAGAACTCAATCCGGCTGCTGCGATGATAGCCTTCCCCATCTTGCTGTGTCAACACCTAACACACTCATGGATACACGCCCAAAGTCCGTCGCATCGCTATCGTTTCCCGCTCCCAAATGCATCGTGGTTCGCGTGTCTATATCGAGGATGGGTAGAGCATGATGCGCACCATGGCGCCGAAAGACTTGGATGGCAGGTTGTGTCGGAATTGTGCCCTCACGACGCCGGAGTTGCCTATTCAATATCCCATATCAGTATTCCGTCCTCATCTTCATTGCTTTTGATATGGTCCCAGCGTACCGTGAGTTCGGGTGACCTTGCCCCAGATAACCCGGATCTTAGTGCCTCTCACTTCCTTCTTCGCGCGGTAGACGTATGCGATGCGCTTTCCGAGGTAGAACGAGGCGGCCTTTGGGTCATCGACACCCTCGATCTTGATGAGCGACGTGCCAGGGTTGGTGTTGCGCTTGCCTCTCTGGTATGAAAGGTGCTTGCCCCTGTGCGGTATACTGTTAGCCGTGTTCTTTCTCTTTCCATCATATCGACATCGGATAGTATGGCGGCGGCGGGCGTATTGGTGCGATGGGCGGTTGGGTGAACAGCACGTACTTGACGTATAACCGGTGGCCTTGCTGCTCTGCCATTGTGAGTGGTGTGTGTCCGGAGTCGCTGGGTGATGAGTTCGTCGTCGCTGAGCCCAGGGTGAAGTTGCTCCGGTCGCTGATGTGGGATTGAAATCTCGGCTTGGCAATGTGGAGTCGCGCGGGTGCGGCCGTGATGCCTCAGGCTTTAAGCTCTTCTCCGGCTTCTTCTGCCTCGTCGGCTTCTCGCGCCTCTCAGCCGCCGACCTTTCGCTGACGGAGCGGGAGGACCTGAACGACGGCAGGGAATCAACTCGGTGGATTTGGTGGAAGGCCAAGGTGCTGAGCAGGACCATGATAGCACGACGAGATTACAAATCAATGAGATCGTCTCATGGACTGTCTGGACGGTGTTTCATTCCATCTATCACGACTTCCTGTCCGCCTCCGCCATCCATGATCAGAATTCTTTTCTCGGGGCATTGGACTTTGTTCGGAGTACACATCACTACTGTGCTATCTGATGCGCTCGCTGCTCCGCCAGAGGCCGAAGTGCTTCAGAAGCGCGAGCGGCACCCACATGCTATCGTGTGTATTGCTGTATGGTGTCTGCTGATGCATACCACGCCTGTAATGTTATTGAAGTGAATGTGTTCAAGTATATAAGCTTTTCAAGTGCAAAATAGCCATGTGCTCGCGGAGGCGCGCGGCTCTCCATTCACTCAGCCGATCGCGTTCAGGGTTGTTTCACGTCGTCAGTTTATGAATCGCTGACAGAGCATATGCGTAAGGCGAACTGGTCAACAACACAAAAGCTGCATAGACGACTTGTTGATCCAAAACAACACCAGCATTCACCAAACGGCAGACATCATCGGCGCAGGCTAGGCGCTCCGGACTTTACTACGTGTTGTTGATGAATGATCTGATGTGCAGGGACTCAGGAAGAAAGTGATCTCATCGCCGCAATCGCCGGCAGGCTAGGAAGGAACACTCGAGTACCTGCCCCACCACAGCGGTCGGTGCAGTGACTTGCGCTGCTCATCTTCCTCAGACCCTCCGCTCAACAATTTGTGTTGCTCATCTCGCCTCTCTTCTTTGAGTACGCAGACATTCTGTCATCCCGCCGACCGACTACCAATACCATCTCCATCCACCACCACTCGAGCCGGCGTCATGGCCAACACCGTCATCCACCCAGACGTCGAGGAGAACGCAGGGTAAGTTTGAACATACGGTGAAACTTTTCGAGCTCCCACGCCGCCCACATGCGCCTTACGACGACTTCATTGCTACAGTGCTCGTTGGGATTTGATGCGGACAAGATCCGGTGGACGCTGGGCATGACCATCGCCATGTCTTGACCGACTCGATTCCCACCTTCTATCCACCCGAACGTTGAACGATTGCTGACTTACGGCTGATTGCAGCACCATTGAGCTGAAGGACAACACTGTCATCGTTGTCCTCGGTGCCTCCGGTGACCTCGCCAAGAAGAAGACCTTTCCTGCGCTCTTCGGTCTGTTCAGAAATGGCTTCCTTCCCAAGGACGTCAAGATCGTGGGCTACGCCCGAACAAAGATGGACCACACCGAGTACTTGAAGCGCGTCAAGTCGCACATCAAGACCCCCACGAAGGAGATGGAGCAGCAACTCGACGAGTTCGCCAAGTTCACAACATACGTCAGCGGTCAGTACGATAAGGACGAGAGCTTCCAGGAGTTGGAGAAGCACCTGCAAGAGCTCGAGAAGAACCACAAGGAGAACAACCGTGTTTTCTACATGGCACTGCCGCCATCGGTGTTCATTCCCGTCTCTGAGCACCTGAAGCGCAACAACTACCCCAAATCAGGCATTGCTCGAATCATCATTGAGAAACCGTTCGGCAAGGACCTTGCTTCCTCCCGCGAGCTCGACCGCGCTCTCCAGCCAAACTGGAAGGAAGACGAGATCTTCCGTATTGACCACTACCTTGGAAAGGAGATGGTGAAGAACATCCTCATCCTCCGGTTCGGTAACGAATTCTTTGGCGCAACTTGGAACCGCAACCACATCGACAACGTCCAGATCACCTTCAAGGAGCCATTCGGCACTGAGGGCCGTGGCGGCTACTTCGATGAGTTCGGTATCATTCGCGATGTCATGCAGAACCACTTGCTTCAGATCTTGACCCTGCTCGCAATGGAGCGCCCAATCTCCTTCTCCGCGGAGGACATTCGCAACGAGAAGGTGCGCGTACTGCGTGGTATGCCCAGCATTGAGCCAAAGAACGTCATCATTGGCCAGTACGAGCAATCACTTGACGGCTCCAAGCCAGGATACAAGCAGGACGACTCTGTTCCAAAGGAGTCACGCTGCCCTACATTCGCGTCCATGGTCGCATACATCAAGAACGAGCGCTGGGACGGCGTGCCCTTCATTCTGAAGGCAGGAAAGGCGCTTAATGAGCAGAAGACCGAGGTTCGTATTCAGTTCAAGGATGTTACGTCCGGTATCTTCAAGGACATCCCGCGTAACGAGCTGGTTATCCGAGTCCAACCGAACGAGAGCATCTACATCAAGATGAATTCGAAGCTGCCAGGTCTCAGCATGCAGACCGTTGTCACCGAGCTCGACCTGACTTACCGACGACGATTCTCTGACCTGAAGATCCCAGAGGCATACGAGAGCTTGATCCTCGACTCGCTCAAGGGCGACCACTCCAACTTTGTTCGTGACGACGAGCTTGATGCCTCATGGCGCATCTTCACTCCTCTCCTGCACTATCTTGACGACAACAAGGAGATCATCCCAATGGGCTACCCATACGGTGAGTCCAGATATCGGAACATTGACATTGGACGATAACTGACTTGATTTCACAGGTTCCCGCGGTCCAGCTGTCCTCGATGACTTCACTTCCTCCTACGGCTACAAGTTCGCCGACGCTGCAGGCTACCAGTGGCCACAGCACCAGATTGAGCCAAACAAGCTCTAAATCATGAGACCAAAGAGCTTGGTTTGCACATTGAAAGAACCTAGACTACGAGAGAAGATCTATAGATGAAGCGGAGGACTTCGAAAACAGGGACGACACGATCTAGACGAAAGACAGGAACATTGGGAAGCTAGCATTCTTCTCAAGATGACTGTTTTGATCATCATGCTACGAAATTATCATGGAATCGGCGCGGCGCAATGGCAGTAGAGACGGGTGACTAGCCTGAGCGTTCAGTGTCGATTTGCATATAGACAGGAACGAGAAAGGCTTTGTATCAATCATCATCGCACTTTCTTGCTACTGTCCTACAGGGGTACATGTCCGCCTCCGTACCCGCGGTTTAAACTTTCACATGATCTTGGGACTTGACAGTAGGGGTTGCATATTCTCGGAACGCGTTCATTCGGAATGAGTTCCAACGGCGTTCCGAACGTTCTAAAAGGGCCCTCGCCCTTCGGAATGCCATCCATACTCGACAGCGAAGTAGCAGACGCATGCGAATGCTGATTCGTCCAATTCACGGCCTGTGGGGCAGCTGAAGAGCGTCTGCCAGGAACGAATCCTCGAAGTTCCCTGAACATAATCCTCCGGACAACATGACATCGCTTGCTGGCTTTCAGTTCTGCGATTATCACGAGCAGTCGCTCGCATGGGCCGCGCAATTGCGGTCTGCGGTGGATCAGCGTAAGAGGTATATGTAGCTGACCGTCAGCTTTCTTCGACTGTAGGTTCATCAATCTTCCTTCTTTCTTCGCATAAGCACAACCAGATCAGTCATATTCACGAAGAAGATATTTTCCAGCATGGCCCATCCCAAGTTCACCATCCCCGATGAGTTTAAAAACGAGCTCCGCGTCGTCGACCCAAAAGACATCCGCTCCGACTCCGAAATCCTCTCCTCCCTCCAACAGCATGTCCCCGTCACCGGAGAGAAAAACATCTGGGCTTTCTGGGATAAAGGCCTCGCTAAAATGCCCGGCTGGACTCAACGAAACGTCTGCGACTGGGTACGAATCTGTGGTGGCGGTGACAGACCTTGGACTGTGAGGGTTTTGGATGCTATCCCAGAGTCGCCGAATTATGCGTTGAAGTTTGCCCCAGCAGAAATGCTGCCGCAAGCTTTCGTTGATGGGGAGATGACCGGCCCTTATATTGGTCCTCACTCGGCGGATTTTCTGCGAGGAGCGCTGTTGTACTCCCATGGCGGCTGCTTCTTGGACGTGGGGAATATTCTCTTCCGCAATCTGGATAGGGTCGGATGGAACGAACTCGAAGATGAAGCTTCACCCTATCAAATCTGCACACCCCTCATGTACGGCCAAGTAATAGCAAACCACTTCACAATGGCCCGCAAATCCGACCCCTTCATCCTCCGCTGGCACCAAATCTTCACCCACCTCTGGAAAAACCGCACCAACCACAAAGGAATCATTCAATCCCCCCTCCTATCCTTCGCCTCCAACCTCGACTTCTCCGACGCCGAAAAATCAAAATTCCACTGGGAATTCAAGATCGATCCCCTAGAAGTCTTCGAATACATCTCACAAGTCTTCTCTTGGGTTCGTATCTGCCTGCTCTCCCCACCCCCAAACTCTTCCGACCAATTCTCCGGCTCGGACTACTGGCAACATCACATCCTGACCTTCGACTCTTTGGAAGAAGATTGGGGGATGGAAGCTACGATCGGTTTCAATGGAACCCACGCCTACGAAGTCCTCTCCACACCCGTGACTGCGGATCCGGAATCGGAGGAATATAAAGAGGCATATCGGCTGGTATGGCGACTGTTGACTAAGTCTAGTCTGCAGAAGATTACGCACGGAAAAGGATTGACGCACGATACGCATTTGGGGGTATGGTGGGATGAGAATGAGGGGAAGGATGTGGAGGAGGGGACGTTTGCGGAGTTGTTGAGATATGGGTGTTCGCATTTTGAGCAGACGAGGGAGGGGATTGTAAGGATGAAGGCGGAGGGTCCGAAGGAGAGTGAGATAATGAGGAAAGGGATTTTGGAGCCTTGAGCGTTGAACAGTATTAATGGTTGTTTTCGTTTCATCTGGCTCTGGATGTATCTTTCATCGAGTCCGTCATCGTTCGCGTCCTCGGCCCTGCTGGTGATCATTCTCGCCCTTCGGATGTCTTCTATACTGACGTTCGCCTTTCTCGAGGCTAAGGTGTGGCATTTGTTGCAGGTATTCCCTCTCGATGCCACGGTGCTCACTTCTTCCTGGGACCTGTAGTAGCTCTGGGCCGAGTCGAGTCCATTACCGATGTGCCTTTCGCGTCCATCACGTGGACTCATAGGAGTCCCCAAGGATTGTCTCTTTCGCGACTGGCTGTCCAGATCGATGCAGTGCATTTCTTTCCGCAAACTTCTGAAACAGTATTCTCTCATCGCTGAGACTGATATCCGTACATATCCCTCTCTCTCTGCACTGTACGACTTACAACCCCTGGACTTCGACTCCTAGTCCGTCTTCGATCAGAGTAGTATCCTCTATCGCGATCTCGGTCTCGGTCTCGATCCCGCTCATAGTAGGGGTCCCCTCGGCCGCCCGGTCGCGGTGCGTCCATGTCCCGATACTGTCGTGAACCTGCGGCATCCGGATCGCGGTATCGATCGCGAGGAGGATCTCGAGGAGGTGGAGGCGCGTCCGCATCTCTGTATGCGTTATCTCGACTGCCTCGTCGCCCTCTGTCATAGCCGTCGCGAGGTGGCGGTCGGCCCTCGTAGGGCGCTCCACCGCTTTGGTAAGACGGAATGTATGTATCAACGTCGTTCCTGCCGGCTGCTGCAGGAGGAGGAGCGCGTGCCGGACCTCTCTCGGTGACGCCGACCGGTGGTCTTGCGGGTAAGCTAGCAGACGGCGGAGGAAGTCGGTCTCCGTTTGCGGGAGGGGGTCGTGCTCTTGGGTCGTGGTCGCGGTAAGATGGAATTCGACCACCTGGCGGTGGTGCTGGAGGTCCTCTTCGGTCATCATATGCGCGCGGAGGAGGCGGATATCCAGGAGGCGGGCCTCTGTCTCTGCCACCATATCCGCGCGTCCCTCTGTCGCCATAGCCATTCTGGTAAGGACCGTTCATTGGGCCGCCTGCCCACTCATCTGGTCCCATGCCAACGGTACCTCCTGCAGGAGCTGGCGGAAGAGCGCGTTGCTTCTCTTGATTGCCACGGCGTCTCGCATCCAGCTCGTGGCTATCTTCGTATCTCGGTAGATCACCTGGCCTGGCCGGAAGAGGCTCAGTCTTGAAGTATGGATGGTCTAGGGCATCTGTCGCATTGATGCGTTTTCTCCAGTCGAGGCACAGCATCGACTTGAGCAGACCGAGGCCTTCATTCCCCATGTGATGGCCAAATCGTCGGTCGATGTCGCCTCGCTGTGTCTCCCAGTCCTTGTGCCCCTCGCATCCAGGAAGATCGGACCAGCCAGGCATATTTTGTTCGTTCGGCGAGCCAAGAAGTTTGAATATTTTCACGCATTGATCCACGTCCGATCGGCCTTCAAGGATTGGCTTGTGCTCAAACATTTCGCCGAAGATGCAGCTGCTGTCATTAGCTTTGTTAACTGATAGATATTGATGTTAAGACTTACCCAACACCCCACATGTCGATTGCAGGGGTGTATCGCTTCAAAGTCAGCAGCAGCTCAGGCGGCCGATACCATCTAGTGACCACCAAGCTAGTGTAGTCGCGGACCGCAACGCCGTTGCCTTGCCCCTTCTGCGGAGTCTGGCCTTCGTAATGTCGCGCGAGTCCAAAGTCGGCAATCTGAAGAATGCCATAATTTGAGATCAGGATGTTCGCAGCCTTCATATCGCGATGAAGTATGTGTGACTTTTCCATCTCGTTAGCGGCATAACACACTCCAACCTCTCTAAAAACTTACGTCATGCAGATAGCGCAGGCCCTCGAGCAGTTGATGCATATAGCACTTGATCTGCGCAGTCGAGAATTTGATGTCCGGGTTCGTCAACATGCCGCTGAGGTCGTGATCCATATATGGCATGACCATGTAGAGGGTAGCGCGCTTCTGGCCGGTCTTACCCTTCGTATCCACTGCAGAAAGATGGTCAGCAGTTGCCCTCGTCTCCTATGCATCTGAAATATGCACCTTGCTGCCTCTCGACGGCCATCTCCTCAAGCTTCAAGATGTTTGGATGGCTCAGCATTTTCAGCAGCTTCACCTCTCGCAGGGCGGTGATCGGGAAGCCATCCTTCTCGTTATGCATCAGGATCTTCTTGAGGGCAAAGACGTTCCCCGTCCGGCGGGATCTGGCCTTGCTGACGACACCAAAAGTACCCTCCCCGAGCTTCTCCTTCATGACCTCATATTCTGCTATCTTTGCGCTGCCTCGAAAGCGGCGCTGGGTCGGGTCTGTCATGCCTGAGGGTGCAGTCGCGGGCGATGCGCCGGACGACATGGCGAGAGTGTGCGCCTCGTAGGCGCGCGGATGAGTAGCGATATATGTCGCGGCTGATGGTTGTAGCTGATGTTGTTGTTCAAGTGACCGTTACGAGTCTCGCGATTGCGCCTTCGGTATTCGTCGTCTCGTTGCGCATTGCAGATGGAAGTCGTTGTCGGTGATTAGACAGTAGTCATCAATAATTGGAAGCGCGGTCGCAAGGAAGGTTGTGAATGGATGATCGCTAGACAGTTGACATGTGACGGCGACAGGTGAATGTTTGGCGACAGTGATCTCACAGTATTAGGGTTGTAGTGGTGGTGGCATTGTTCGATTGGCATCCATCTTCAAAAGTCGCGTCTGTGCAGTCGTCGATCGACGTTGCGGGTCCGGATATCGGTCTTACCGATAAGGCTTAGCGTCCGGCTCATGTACCCGGAATGCTTACCATCCCAAGGCCCTGACCATTGACTTCACCTGCAGCAACAGCACCACGAGCTCACATCCACCCTCACGCGCGCCTCGCCCTATGTATGTGACCACCCCGCCCTCTGAGCATACATCTGCTGACCAATTATCAGCACACAGTCAATATGGCAGGCGGAGGACACGGCCCTAGCAAAGGCCACGGCGGCCACCCAATCCACATCCACCCCGTGCGACCCCTCTACAGATTCGCTGCTGTCGGCCTTGGAGCGTCAATGTGGTTCTTTGTATGTTTCGAGACAGAGTAAAAAGGTAGTGCATGTGCTGATCCGGTCATAGTTGTTTTACCGAGCGCGATACGATCTTCCTGTACTTCTCGGCTGGAGACACCCATGGGACCACTGAGCAATGGAGGGAAGGATGCGAGGCAGTGGGAAAGAGCGGGGGCCGACGAAAGATCAAGACATTCAAACTATAACATGGACGATGTAAATATATGGGCATTGAAAGAGAGCGTCCGGCGCGAGAGTTCAAGAAGAGCGCGTCCGGGACAAGCAGTGCAAATAACAATTTTCCACGACTACTGCGTTGCGATACGAGGAGAGACATGTCTCAGAATATCTGCATGCTGGTTGATCCAGAGAGTGAGGCGCGATCGGGCAGGAGCTTCAATTCCGAACAGCAGGCCAGCAGCAGGAATCTCGAGACTGAACTCAGCTGTGTCAAGAAATATTAATGAGCAACAGCGACGGCTTCAGTAGAAATAGCTGACAATTTCTAGGCCAGCAGCTTTCCAGACACCGGTCACTCCCGGATTGGGCCTAGTGCCCAGTGAAGCTCGTTGCACATGCAAACGCCGCTTCCTCACCTTTCTGCAGGTACCCGAACAAGCACTTCCCTGCAACAAGGAGCATGAAAGAGGAAGAAGAATAGAAAGGATGGGAAATCGACGCGCCAACCCGCGTCCATCTGATCAACTATCTGCCGACACACGATCCAGCCCCGAAATTCCAGAAAGCCTACATTCCAATGGCGACAGCGACTTCTCTCAAGACTCGAGTGTCGACGCTCATCCTACCGCCACGTCCTCTGATCGACCGCTCCGCGCCAGCAGAACCCATGAACATACGCACAGCCAGCCTTGCAATGACTCTCCAGGGAAGCTCCAACGCCGCCGTAAGTCCCTTACGGACAAGCTCATTCGCTACACTGCTGAGGCCGCTGCAAACACGATTCGAACGAATGGACGAGCTGGCGGCGCCGTTCCACGGAACATATACCTGCGCGAGATGGCGAAATTGAGGGATTGGCCCGATGGAGAGGAGTGTGATGGGTATGATTGGGAATCTGCGAAGGTGAAGGTCGCGAAGTTGGAAAGGAATGGAAGGAGCGGCTTTCTCAAACCCCAGAAGGCCATCTCGCGGAGCCCGAAGCGGCGCTTGGTCGCTGATAAGCCTGTTGCCGGAGCGCTTGAATCTCCAGATGGCACGAGGAAGAATGTCAATACGGGCTCAACTCGCGCTGTCGCCGCACAGGCGTCGTCTGCATTCAAAACACCGCCTGCGGCTGGCTTGAAGAATAGTCCGTCAATCAATGAGGCTGCGCCAACATCTGCGAGAGCGTTTGCATCTACTGCGATGGCCACGGGAACTGTGAACGCTCCTCGTGTGGCCACTGGCAAGCTGAAGCGACCCGGTCGACAGCGAGAGAGGGGCGAGACGGAGGAGGATCGGAAAAGAAAGAAGAAACAAGCGCAAGAAGTCGTTGACTTGACTGGGGATGATTGAGTCAAAGAGGGATGATTGGACAAGGGGAAATCGCTCGCTGTAGCTCTGATGTACCCAATTTCCGTTCTGCAGGTCTGCAGATGCAAGATGTATGCCGATTCATGCTGAGACGTGAATCCCGTGGTGCATTCGAGCATCATGCTTCTTGGACCTGCGAGCATCTTCTAGATAGAACGATGTCACTCGCAGAGCTTGCTTGAGCCGCTTAAAATACAAGTGCTTTACTATGTTCTCTTCTTTCATTCTTCATATGACAACGCCGTTCGTGTGGCTTTCACATGCTCATTGTGCATTGACGAGCCGTCCAGTAAATATCCATCAAATATTGATCAGGTCCCTCACCCCTCGTTTGTGCAATCGCCGGTGCAAGGATTCGGCGGCACACAGATGACCTCCGACGCCGCGTCTACCGACTTCAGCGCTACGAAACTCTCAAATGTAACGGCCTCCTACTCCTGCCCTTCATTCACCTGCACTTCTCCTTCACATGAGGAGTTGTGCTCCGCGCGCACCCGCCATATCCTCAGTCAACATGCCAGCATGACACACCAAACACCGCTTACCCTAGCATCACCGCCGCGATGCCTCGAGTCTACCCTCCCCTCGAGGGCCGACAACCAAGCGTCGCAATCTCTCCGTCCCTAGTCGAATCGGTCGCTGGTTTCTCTGCCGGAGTCGTATCCACGCTCGTCGTTCATCCCTTTGATGTCATAAAGACCAGATTACAAATCGAGCAGAATGCTCGTTCAAGACCAGGTGGGACATGGAGGGTTATCCGGACAATCGCTCAAGAGGCACGGCATGGCCCAAGCCCCGAGTTCAGCAAGGCGTGGAAGGCCGGCATATTGAAAGAGTCAAGAGAAATTACACGAGCATTTTACCGAGGCCTCATGCCTAACATGGCTGGAAACAGTATCAGCTGGGCGCTGTATTTCATGTGGTACGGAAACATAAAGGACTTGGTACGGAGTGCGCGTTCGAAGGGCTCAGGGTCACAGCAACTGAGGAGCTCGGACTACTTCATTGCGAGCGGCGCCAGTGGAATCCTCACAGCTATCTTCACCAACCCGATATGGGTGATTAAGACGCGAATGCTGAGCACAGCGAGAAACGCGCCTGGCGCATATACGTCAATCGCCCACGGCACCGTCAGCCTGTACCGAAGCGAAGGAGTCAAGGGGTTCTACCGCGGCCTCTTGCCAAGTCTGTTCGGCGTCAGTCACGGCGCGATTCAGTTCATGGCGTACGAGCAGTTGAAGAATCGATGGGCACTGAGCAGGACTGGAGGGAAAGAGGGCTTGACGAATCTCGACTACCTTCAATTGTCTGCTGTTTCGAAGATGTTCGCTGGCAGCATCACGTACCCCTACCAGGTGGTTAGGTCCCGCTTGCAGACGTACGATGCTCCCAAGCGGTACAAGGGAGCAGGGGACGTCGTACGCCAAGTGTTCAAGAATGAGGGCATCGCGGGCTTTTATAAGGGGCTCATGCCCAATCTGGTAAGGGTCGTGCCTAGTACGTGCGTCACCTTTCTGGTATACGAGAACATGAAGTTCTACTTGCCGCGGATGTGGGCAAAGGATGGACCAGTGGATGCTTGAATGAACGAACCAACATGGCAGATACTGCTTTCAGAAACAACCACCAGATCTTCAGCAGCAGACACAGCTTCAGCGGGGATGCTTGATGGGCGACAGCCAGTCAGGACCACGATATTGCCCGCCGAACTGACCGGCCATGAAGCTGAGCGACCATCACTTGCGAATGACAGAAGATACCCAAGACAGGAAAGCGCTCAACTTGGACGGAGCTTTACGTACGCATTGAGAAGGAGACGAGAGGCGTTCGGCGCATTGAATAGCTCGACTGAAGTGCTCGGCGAGCGTTGGGATGGGCAGCGTTTGGATCGGCTTCTTGCATACATGCGCACACAGATTTTCGGGTATAGACATAGATTCATACGCCGGTGTGCGTCATGTACAAAACGAGGACAGAATTGCATTATGGCACAGCGACTTCATGTAAGTCCAGTTGACCTGCTCCTTCTCTTGCGCTCCTTCTGCAGACCGTTGCAGCCTTCCGCATCCCCAAATCTAACGTCTAGGTCCCTGCTACACGTACTTGTCCACTAACGCATCTTCTCTCAGGTTGATGAACAAACCAAGCAACTCAACAGGAAGTCAACCACAACTTCATCAACCAAGCGTATCAGACGAAAAGAAACAACCCCACCAAAAGCAACGATCATGTCCACAACTATTCTCGCCTCCCTCACCCTCACCTGCCTCCGCTTCATCGCCAACGCCATCCTCGCCTTCTTCGTCATGGACATGACCATCGACCTCACGCGCCGCCTACACAACTTCGAATACCCAACGGGAAACGGGTCGAGCGATCTTCGCGGTCTGGTCATTGCCGCATCGTTCTATTTCGTGGTGGTGCTCGTCGGCTGGGGACTGCGCGTTGATGAGGAGTGTTGGTGGATGAGGACTGCGATGTGGGTGGGGTATTTGAGGGGGTGTTGGGTGGGAGGGAATTTGTGAGTGGGATGGAGGGGGGAGGAGGGAGAGGAGGAGAAGGAGGCGGAGGGAGAGGATGGAATGGTGAGTTGTGATGTGGAGGTAGATGCTTGAGGGACCGGATGGCACTGGAGGCGGAGATGTGTTCTTCGTAGATGTGGAAGGGTCGGGGTGCACAAATATGCTTCACTGCATTTGAAGCCACTGTTGGATGTGTAGTACTAAAGACCAGGCCTCACTGGTTATTCTATGATATTGTGAGTTTGCACACGCGGCATCAGATCGTCGTCTTCGTTTCCGTCAGCGTAATCTGTATCCCACCCCGGAGCGACAAGTGTTTCATTTGGCTCGCTCGGCTCAGGAAATTGGTCCTTCCACCGTTTCCGCACCTCTGCCCTCAGGTCGCGAACGCCAGCTGCCAATCTTATCTCCCTGCTCTTGCTATTCTCGATGATCATTTCAAGACCTGCTTCTTCGGCTTCGAGCTCTTGCTGTTCATACTCTTCTCCCCCTTGGTGGGCTGCCGCCAATAGCTGCTTCAACTCACTCAATTCTCGCTCATGTCTCTTCTGCAGAGCAGCGATGTTGGCCGAGAGTTCTTGTCCGGCAGCCGTTTCGTTCAATGGAATCTGCTCATCGATCATTTCTCGTTGAATGTCCAGGGTAGTACCGTCTTTAAATCTGATGAACCTCTCGACTATGGCGACAGCAGAATCCTTGGTGCCATTGTGTCGAGCTGCGGAGCTCCCGCGGTCCAGCATTCGTTTCCAGAATCTCTCGCTGGTCATGAGTTCTTTTTCTCGTCGGCCCGCTTCCTCCTGCACCGCTGTTTCCCAGCGACTCGTTGCCAAAACCACCTTTTTCAAGGCGTCCTCTCCACAGAGCTTTTGAAACATGCGGATGTTCTTAATGCTCGATCCGGTCATCCTTTCGTCGGATATTCTATGCAGGTAGACGATCCCGGCAAGCTTGATCGAATGCGCGTACGTTTCATTTAGCCAAGTCGCCATCTCTCGAAGGACATCAGTATCGGAAACCAGAGAGTCATCAAAGCCGGGTGTGTCCATGAGGTAGATCCTTCGCTTGCCTGAGAGCGTCGCTGGGTAGATACCGACTTCTGCCGTGCACGACTCTAATCCATGACCGACTTTGGCCTGGTAGTCAGAGAGCCAGTTCACGAAGGTGGATTTGCCTGAGCCGGTAGTGCCCATTACGGCGATCAGAATGTCGTCTGGGCTGATATAGTAGTTCCTATTCGATCCTGCATCTTTTTCTGCTTTCGCGTATGTTCTTGTCGTTGCAGTAGGGTCGCTACTCAACACAATATTGATGTTGTAGGTATTGCTGTTGTTGACGACGTTGCCGTTATGCTGACGCGATTCCTCTCGAGCTGAGATCTGCTCATATCTCATCGCCAGCAGCTCGTTCGGGAGCAGGCTGGCCAGTAAAGCTTGGACGTCGCTGATGTCCTTCGTGGAGGTTTTAGTTGATGCCATAGTATCTCAACATCACCCAGCTGAGCGGTCGGTGCCGCCAGCTAGAGTTCAATCATGTCCAATCCAGATCCACTGATGCCCGCCAGTAGTCCTCATGTCGACCACATTCGAATGAGAGAGAGCGAAGCTGAGGGAAACTGAAGCTGTGAAGTCTGATGAGGCTGAGTTGCCAAAGCCCTCGGATCCGCAGAACTGCATGATGCAGCTAACGCCACCAATCGCAGGCTAGCCAGCCTTGCTGTGCTACCCTTCTACAGCTCGTCATGCAAGTCAAGGATAGGAACATATTCGACTTCAGCAATCTTCTGAGCCGCACCCTGGTATCTCCATCTGCTGAAGTAAGCTTCGCCTCCTTCATCGTCACAAGTGTTGCCAGTCCCATCGACACCGTTGCAAGTTGCAAAGACCCCGAGCAGAGTCCCTGTGAAAGGACCATCTCCTCCGCTGACAATCTCTGCGGATGCGTACCCAATGATTTGCTTCGCGTTCGGATTGAAAGCTGGCATCGCAGTGAATACGTAGTGAGTGTCGTTTGCCGTGTGGACTTGAAGTCTTACGGTCCCGTTTAGTGGCCAAGAGGAAGGGATCGGGAACGTCTCAATGCTAGATGTCAGGTTTGCTCCTTGACCTTGAATACGGAAACGCAGCTCTCGTTTGGCCGTGGAGGAGTCGTATCCGATGCTCAGGTCGATATGTTGCTGCCTTGTCAAGAATGATGTGATACCGGCCTCCTGACCAGGGACCTGAGGGACGAATCTCAGATCAACGCTGTATGCGAAGAGCGTGTGCGTTTGTTTCCGAGCAATAAAAGCGATACCATCGAGGCCCGAAAGCTCTTCGTTTGACAAGTCTCCCGTGAGGTTTGCTCGTGAGGGTACGACTAGAAGTTGATTTGGGTGGCCACTTGGAGACACCTGGAAAGTATCTGCACTGGGAGGGTATCGCAGTGTCAAGAACTGAGAAGGAATAGCGCTACCTGGTGCGAAGTCGATAACATCCGGCTCGCTGGCGAACGGTCCCTCCCCGTGCAGGTCACCATCTGCGGGTGGCAAAGACCAGCCATTCATGACGCCTCGCACGGGAGATGTCACCGGCCAGTCGCCGTCCCATGTCACGGGAAAGAGAACAGTCTAAAAGTTCGTAAGCACATATCCAGAAGGTTTTTAATATAGCTTCTCTGGAGCGTTCACGCACCTCGCGGCCCATGGGATATATCTCCCATTCCGGGCCAGATCTCGTCGAGAGAGCAACGCCCCACCAGTTGCCAGCATCGTCTTGAAAGAAATCCGCGTGGCCAACAGTCTGAAAGTACTCCGTGGTGTTGGCGTTCGACAGAATTTGATTCTCAGCAAATGCTTGATATGGCCCAAAAGGATCTCGAGAGCGGGCAATGGTCTCCATGTGGCCCAGTTCTGTGCCGCCCTCGGCAATCATTAAATAATACCAGCCATTCTTCTTATACAAATGCGGGCCTTCAGGGCTCGACCCACCCGTTCCATTCCAGATGCGATGTGGTTCACTTGTCGCACCGGTCGAGAGGTCAATGGTTTGCATGCTGATTCCAGCCAAGGTCAGATACACAGTGCCGTCGTCATCCCAGAACAGATCGGGATCTATCGAAGTTGCGTTGAAAATGAGCGGATCAGACCACGCTTCATTGCTGAAAGGATCAGACGATTTGAAAATTGTGCCGACTAGCCCAACGTCTCCCGATCCCAAGGTCGCGAGATATGAACAAGTGACATGGAATATGCCATCATGATACCGCAAGTTCGGCGCAAACATCCCATACTGATCGGATGTGGTGTTCCTATTGATGCCGGGTAGTTGAGCCTCTCGGTTCCAGGCATAGCTAATGAGCTTCCAGTTGATCAGGTCTTTGCTCGCATAGATAGGCAGGCCAGGGAAATTGACGAAGGTGGACACTGCACAGAAGTAAGTCCCATTGACTTGCGTGCAGGTTGGATCCGAGTTCCAGCCTGGTATTATCGGGTTGTAGTATGTCGAGTTCGTGGCTCCTGTGAATGGTATCAAGCAGCTCACAAGTAGAGCAAAGCGTTGGAAGATGCGCCACATGGTCTGCGCGAGGTTGGTCTAGAGCGCAGAACTTAATTTTTGAACTTACTTGCCTCTTATAGATTCTTGTCCACAAAGCACTCGGGACATGTGGGAAGAGTGGATCACACATGCTGCCTCCTCTTTGGAGGCGATCTTGGCCATGTTGCTTTTAGCCTAAACCAGCGACACCCACTGTGAGAGCTCGTCGCGCCTGCAATTCCCATAGGGGCGGTGTATGCAATCTGTGAGCACAATCCACTACCTTGCGCCGGTTCATGTACTCCATACGCGCCGCGTCGGGTGTCGACTTATGCAATACGCGTGCGAATACGAGATCTGAGCGGATCGTGGCTCTGATAGTCCCTCAGAGCTCTAGCAGCAGCAGCATCCTTCAAAGCCCGCAGACGCGTAGGGTATGCGTACTTTGGTCCGGATCAACGAGTGTACGTTGGCATCGGCATGGCGAATGTTTGTAGAGAGTAGGAGACTGGAACCAAATGGCAAGGAGCGACTCAGAGGAGAGGAAATCGGCCGAATTTCGGTCCGCACGGACTCTCACCACGCGACTTCGACCTCACGTCGCGTCTCCCGTCGTCCAAACGACATCGGCACCCGACCATGGTCGCCGACCTTCATGATGCTGTCCTTCCGCTTCCACGATCTACGACCATTCGAGGGCAAGTCGACTGCCATCAAGAGGCCGCGAGAGGTGACCGAGTTCTCCTTCGATGATCAGCATGTCTGCTTCCCTCTGGACAGCAGAAGTCTTCGATACTACTATCCACCTTTCGTCGAGGTACCTTACGTGCGCGATACGCCTCGCCTAGACCTTTCCAAAGGCTTCGAAGCGTTTATCAAATACAACGAGATCGTCGATCTGCACCTGAATCCTCTGCTGGACACGATCCAGCGCCAAGAAGAGCAGACTGGCTCCAAGATAGAAGCTGATGTCATGACATGGCGCGGCATGATGACCAAAGTATCGCTACTCGAACTCGTTCATGTTGCAACTACTGACTTGCCTTAGATCATGGCAGCGCCATTCGATCGATTCGGCGAGTTTGAAATGAACGCCACCTATTTCCAAGTGCGCAATCCGAGCTCTGGCTAGACAATCCACATCGCTAACAATAAACTGCTAGGGAACCATGTAAGTCAATGCAACAAGGTACCTGGTCCTTGTCGCTCACTCATCTCAGCTATATCGAAGAGAACCAGGCCGCCAAGGCCGCGAAGAATGCCAACAGCCAGCGTCAGAACACGCCTATACCTGCAGAGCAGATGCAGTATTGGGGTAGCTAATTCCAGCGCCCATATTTGCTGATACGAGACCTGATCGAAAGCAGGCTATAAATTTGAAACCCTTTCAACACTTCCCAGACCATGGGCAGAATGCTCGAGAGATGAGATCGAGGGCCGCGAGAACGAAGTCGTCAACAACAACGCCCAATATTGCTCTGTAGTGCGCACTGGCATTGGAAACCACAGCATACTCATCGGCGGCGAAGTCGATGCTATTGAAGGATGCAAGCCAGACGACCCCAACGCGCCAATCCCTTATGTCGAGCTCAAGACGAGCGAGAATTTCCATGGAAGCGATCGAAAAGCGGCCACAAAGTTCGAGCGAAAGATGTGCAGATTTTGGGCGCAGTCATTCCTACTAGGTGTACCAAAGATCATCATCGGCTTTCGTAGCGCCAATGGCTTTCTGGAACGTCTAGAGGAATGGAAGACGCTCGACATACCCAACTTTGTCAAGCGACAAGGCATGCATACCTGGGATGGCAACACCTGCATCAACTTTGCCGCTGCTTTTCTCGACTTCCTGAAAGAGCACATCAATGGAGAAGGGACTTGGACTATTGCGCGGCGACGAGGCGCAAATGAGATTACACTTCACAAGATCAGTGAACAGTACGCCACAGAAATTGTGCCTCCTGCATTTCGACAGCACAGAGAGAAACTCAGCCAGCCGACAACTTCATGATTTAACGAATGCTGTCTTGGGGCTATAGTACAGAGTTGGAAAGCCTTCAATTTGGAGAAAGGGCGACAGATTTCCCCGTCATCCATGCGCTCCAATGCCTTAGCGCAAAAGTTTGAGTAGATCGGTGAGACTGCGGTCTTCCAACTCATCGACTGTTTTGATTACCGCTCTCGCCCGATCGCCGCCAAAGACTGGCTCTACCAACGATAGAAACTTCTCATCGACCTTCTGTCGGTCGAACGGGTGCTGCTGCTCTCCAAGCGGGTACTGCATGTGCATCTCGTCTACATGGCCATCCGTCCACTCGATGCGAATGGACCCTGAGAAACCGGTCATTGCTGGATCGCCCATCATTGTAGTTTTGCTACACAATGCCACGATGTCTGGGTCTTGAAGCTTCTGGTATGCTTGCATACCGGTCGTGGAACCATACAGAAGCGCGTTTGCTACTTGGTAATACGCCGAAAACTGAGCATCGATATGGTTCGTAGGATGGATCTTGTTTGGAGTCGGTTCCCCGACCAGGCCCACACTTGTTGTTGGCATCCTGAGCTTGATCGACGAAATTTCCGAAGGAACGACTCTACGAGCAGAAGCAACGTTTCCGGCCAATTCAATGAATGTGTGCGTCATCCGGCAGGCCGGATATGGTTTTAAGCTGGACGCGAGCCAGCTCCATTCTTTTCCAAGGTCGCCAATTAGACGATTCAAATCCTTGTCCTCTCGCGGACTGTACGCGTGCAGGAAGCCGTTTTTACCTTCGATGATTCTAGTGGCACCGATTACGCCTGCTTCTGCGAGCACCACGCACATGAATGCATCATGCACCGCAAACCCTGGATGAAGTCGCTTGTTCCACGAGCCATTGTCCAGATACTGCATCGAACCAGCTGCTTTGCTTCCAGCAAGACCGAACGCCATTTCTACGACCTCAGCAGTCAAATGCTTCAAGACTGCTATAGCGGCAATAGATCCGAATATCCCAGCAATGGATGTGATGTGGAATGAACGTTCGTACGTTGCGAAGCCCAGCTCTCGACCTAGACGACAAGTCACTTCATAGCCCACCGATACTGCGAGCATGAATTCTTCGGCACTCGCAGCTTCACCCATAAGCTCAGCTTGTGTCATCGCCGCCGATATGGACGTCACGCCAGCGTGTAAACTCTGTTCAGGCACTTCTCGTCAGCTGTTTCCAGCATCGACCCTGGCTGCTCGTTCACTCACTCCATCGGCATAGGTATCATCGAAGTCCAAGGAATGTCCGAATGTCGAGTTCAACAAACCTGCATATTGCGGCAACATATGAGGTTCGCCTTTACCGATCACTGTGCAACCTCCAGTGACAGCCTGGCCTTGCAGTGCCCTGATTGCATTGTAAATCGGCTCGGTCGAGTCTGCATTCGCAAGACCGCCAACAACCACACCGATGTAATCGATCACAACTTCTTTGACTTTCTCACGCAGTTCAGGTGTGAGCTGCTTGGCGGTGGCGGTTGTTGCAAACGCAGCTAAAGCTTTTGTCGCTGCGATTTCTGGCTGAGCGTTGCCATTTGTCTGTCTGTTCATTTTCGACATTGTCTCTCAAAACTATGCCAACGATATGCTGTTGCATAGTTGAAAGTCGATGCGACAGCAGGGCGCTGAGATGAAGTTCAATGCTGACGCCGCCGATAACGGCACTGAAGTCGTTGGAGGTCGAAGACCCCTCATCCCGGAGCTACGACAGGGAAATTCGACGGCAGTACAACTATTCGTCGACATGTCGACCTCGACGATGTATCAAGTCTGGAGATACAATTGAGATTCGCGACACGGAGGACTTGCGGTCTCGAGCTGACTGCCGCCGCCAAATGCGAGGCTTGCCAAGCATCTTCGCTCCTGCCTGCTTCGGCCTCCGCGGGCGCATGCACCTTTTGATGCTCCCATTGCGCATTACATCTCTTCAACTTCAGCAGATTCGCATCATAAACGCTGCTAATGCGTGGAAGCCCGCTAGCACGACACGGCCACGTGGTAGTCCTGGTCGGTCTGTGAAGCTTTTGTCGGAGCTGTAGCCGACCTTGCGGAACACTACTAGCTCACGAGAGCGCGTGGAGCTTCTGTGGGAACATTTTTCGTATGAGTCTTTCACACCTATCTCCTCCTAGATCCATTTGTGGCAGCTGTGACCCGTTTGACTTGAGGAAGATACGAAGTAATGGCGCCTACTCGGATACGTAGGACGACCATTATGCCAAGCACACCAAGTATCAGCAGCAATGTCACCAAGTCGATAAGGAACCACGGGCTGAATAAAATGTCTGGCCCTGGTGCGATAAGAGCCCTGTCCGAGGCCTGTTCATCGATTGCTCCACGCATCTCCACATGTTCAGCGCACGGCCATCGAAAAGCTGGGCTTGGTGAATACTGTAACTAGATCGCCGGTCGGGATCTAGATTTGCTTCAAGGATAGCAACATCCGAACCAGCACATGCCTTCATCATCACCACCAGAGTGCGGCACGAAGCTCGTGCCCGTTCATCATCAACAAAGGCCTCAGACCCACTACTAGGAACAAGCAACGCCATTCCTACAGGAACCCCAAAGCTGCTCGCGTGCTTCATTCCACTCGCCACTCAACCGCATGCCACCAGTGCTTTACGAGATTACCTTTGGCTAAATACGACAATACTGCCGTAGAAGGGACACCAACTCTTTCCAGAAGGTGTCAAGTCTTCGCCAAGTTCAGCCAAGTCGCCCAGCAATGCGGCTGTGCTTGGCTGTGGCGTACCGCTTCCGTGTTGTGTTTCGTTGTACGCGTATAGCGAGATCGATCTCGTGGGCTTGAAGACCTCAAAGAAAATCGAGAGTGAATTTGTTATAACCAGGAAGCAAGAAGTTGGGTTTGACGCGGCCGCTAGGATAGCTTGGACACGGAGCCTGTTATTTGCCCACGTCAGCATGCCTTCCGTAGGGCGTGAGCAGTAGGGCACAACATAGCACAAGAATGGAAAGGAATCGAGATATCTTGCTTCATCAGATAGATGTCCAGTTGTGTTCTTCATCAACTACTTCATCATCGATCCCCCCACCAACCTTCCCCCCTCCTTTCACTAGAACAACTTATCCAGCAATCGTCTCCAAACAGACCAACTAGCCCTCTTCGCCTTTAAAGCCTCAAAAGCCTCATAATCTAGCTCGCGACGTCCAGAGTCAACATCGATATCGCGTGTCCGGAGCCATGCTTTCCGTTTCCAGAAAAAGCCAATGAAGTAGAATATGATGACGACGAAGAAGGCGAGATAGGCGTTGAAGAAGGCCTCTGCGTCGCGAGGAGCGACGGCGACGTAGAACTACAGAACAATAACGTTAGCTCACTCTCAGAGAAGCAAGAGTGGGATGGGGGTGAGGATGACGACTTACCTGAGCAATCAAAACCAAAATGACAAGAATAAATCCAACCCATGAGCCCCAAACCCCAAAAATAGCTTGGAAAGGTAGCTCATCAACAGAGTGACCGTGATATTTCCAAGCAGCTCGGAATCGAATGTGCGCCAGGCATATACTCCCCCAAGTAAACAGGGCAGCTAGACCAGATAACGCGAGCAACCAGCCAAACACCACCGTCCCACTACTCGCGAGCGAGATGTACGCAATCGGTCCGAAAGCGATAATAGCGATCGTCGACATAAGCGGCCGTCCAGCACGGTCGATATACGAGAAGATTTTGGGCGCGTAGCCCTGCTCAGCGAGAGCCGTGAGAGTTCTCGAGCCTCCATAGACGCCTGAGAGACCAATACTGACGACGGCGAGGAGGATAACGACGTTAACGAACGTGCCGAAAGCTGGTATTCCGGCGTCCACGGCGACGATGACGAAGGGAGAGGCAGAGACGTCGATGAGGCCACCGCCGAGGAGACGTTCGTCGTCGTAGGGGATTAGGAGGCCGACGAAGAAGAGGCCCAAAATGTAGAAGAGCGTGATACGCCAGAAGACCTGTTTGATGGCGGAGGGGAGAGCTTTTTGAGGATTTTCAGATTCTGCTGCGGCGAGACCGACGAGTTCTGTTCCAGAGAAGGCGAAAGCGGCTGTGACAAAGACGCTGCAAAGGCCTTTGAATCCGTCGTTGAAGGCGCCCGGGTTATACCATGTTCTTGCGCCCCAATATTCGCTGTATTTTCCGTTGCTGGGACCGCCTCCGCAGGCGAAGATGACGCCCATGATCATGAAGACGATGATGGTGACGAGTTTGAGGAGGGCGACCCAGAATTCTTCTTCGGCGTAGCCGAGGACTCCGAAGATGCTGATGACGATGATGACGATTAGGAACAGGGTGATCCAGACTCCGACGTTAACGTCGACTCCGAAATAGTTGACTGTTAGACCAGCGACGACGAGTTCGAGAGGCAGGACGATGGCCCATTGAAAGACGTAGTTCCAGCCCATGGCGAAACCCCAGGATGGATCGATGAAGCGAGTTGAGTAGGTGTAGAAACCGCCGGAAATTGGGTAGACGTATGCGAGTTCGCCGAGGGCGTAGACGACGTTGAACATCATCTGTATACATTCAGCATCAGGCCAAACAAATGAGAGGGTGCTAATCTTACCACTCCGATGATGCCAAATGCAATGAGAAGAGAAGCTGGACCTCCGGTACGAAGGGCACTTCCAGATCCGACGAACAAGCCAGCACCGATTGAACCGCCAATTGCGATCATGTTCAAGTGTCTGGACTTCAATGTCTTGTTGAGCTGATTGTGCTTGTCGGATAGGGTTCTTCGCTTGAAAGACTCCTTGGAGACTCCAAGTCTCGTGAGGAATGAAGGCCGCTCATCGTAGGTACTGATGATAGCGCCATCTTCGCTGGTGTTAGACGTGCTAGTTTCGACTTTTGGCTCAAAAGCCTTCTCGGTGTCCATGGCGTATGAAGAGTATTGGCACGACTATGAAGTCGCTGCCGTCAAAATGGTCACGCAGCCGACGAAGCGTGAATATCGACTCACCACGCAGCCTCAGAGGCAGTACTTATACCAAATTCCATTGTTCTACCATCTCGCAGGCGTACCAACATTGTCCGAACTACTGCACGCACGCGCTGAAGCCAGAACGCAGGGCCAAGTGCCGCGAACGGATCAGGTGTTCTTGGCCAGCTTTCCCAAGCCTGGGCATGCCTTGCCACGAGAAGGCCATGAAAGCGAACAACCAATGCGTGGCAGAAGTCACTTATCACACCTTATCTCTTGTTCGCTTCATGGGGAATCATGTCCGCGATCCTTCCCAATGAGTAGACCGGCGAAGGCGTTCGTAGAGAAGGAATTTCTGACACCACACACTCGGCCTTGGTATTGCTGGCGTCGTATTGACCGATTGAAGCCGGGTGCAACGTGGAGTCTGTGGCTGACTAGAACAAGATTGGGATGCGGGAGCACGACGTGAAGTGTCTCGATTCGCGGGACATGTGATCTGTTACCTAAGATGTTGTGCAAGTGAAGAGGAGAAGTCGAAGGGGAAAGGATGGTGGAGATGTCTCCGCAAAGTCTGTTCGCGAGGTCTGGGGAACTTCGGTCGGAGCCGAGAATCATCCAGGTGTACTGACATCTTCAGGAGACTTGTGCTAGGTTTTGCATCGTGTTTCGTACCAGGAGGTGTTGCAGCTGTGCTTGGTGACAGACAGCTGTCAGAAGTGGCAAGTTGTGGTCAAGAGCGTGGTTGAAGAAACGAATTGTTATGATGCCAAGCCGAAGTCGACCCGACCGACCTCACCTCTGCTTCCGCCCACGAAACTCGACATCAACACGTCAAAGGCCAACGACAGACATCGTTCGCCGCTTCAGACTACCTTTGAACGACCTAGAGCAGGCCACTATGCCACAAAGCCCTCCTATAGCCATGGGCCCTTGCACAGCAATCAAGAGCCGTAATGGTGTCAGGAAACACTGCCCCACGCGCAGTAGCGATGTTGGGTGTCTGCCTGACCGTGACGAGCTCGAACTTCATATATGGTCTGAGCTTACGCGTAAGCAGTAGTACATCCTACCCGAAAGCTATCTCTGATACCGGCGCGACGATGCTCCGTTCAACGAGCTCCATTGCACCCGAACCAGCTCCCCAAATCGAGTACACAAGTGATACTGCCTCACAAAGCAGGAGATCGCCGCATCACACGGCAACGACGAAGCCTCTGGGCGCAAATATCTTCGCGTCCTTCTTTCTCGCACTCGCCTCCGTGCCATGTCACCGATTGCAGAGCCCAAGCTGAGCCGCGGAGGCTGCAGAAAGAGCCGCGTCCTGTTATCCTCACCCCGATTCATATTACAGGCAGACCAAGGTCGGAGACTTTCACACATGGTACCAGACTTACCCCTTCATAATCAAGAGTTTGATCAAGATGAGTGCAATGCATTCTGCAGAAATGTAAATCGAGCTCCCTTCGACGCATTATATGCTTGCACCTTGGAGTAACCTCTCTCTTAGGTGGTAAGTGTGTCGTTGAAGGTGCTAAGATTCAGGCATCCTCAATCAGCGACCCAGAGCAACCCGGCGGAGTATGTGTACCAAGAAACTTCAGTCGAGAGTCCACGGAAGCGAACAGACGCTCCCAGTCTCTCGGGGTACGCTCCATAGAGTTCCAGACGATAGCCATGACCACGTCCATATTGCTTCCGTATTTGTCAGAGGATTCGCGTTTATTGCGTTTTTGAAAGACTCACTATGGTTGCTTCTCGGCCCACTCCGTTGATGAGCGATCAGGAGGCATGAACTCATAACACACAATGCGAGAGCCTGGCTTCAGCGCGGGAACCAGGGCCTTGAGAATGCGTCTTGCATAGTCATCAGACCAGTTGTGCAAGATGTAGCGAAGGAAGTAGATGCACCCTCCTTGCACAGGCTGCTCCTTGAAGAAATTTTGAGGCTGAAACGATACGCGATCTTCACATTCAGCAGGTAGGGCCTCCTTTCCCTGACTCGCCACCAGAGGTAGGTCTTGCACAATAAAGCGCATGTGTCTCGTGTTCTTGCTGAGCTCGATTGAGAGATGGCCATGACCGCCGCCGATATCGACCAGCACATTCCCTGGTTGATCCAATTTCGCCCAGTCGTATCCCTTGACGATGTGATCTGTCGAGTATGGCCCGCCTCGTGTCATCCATGTCATGGCAGAAGCAAAGCGTTCAGCACGTGGAGGATCAGACGCAAGTTCTAGGTAAAATGGTCGCGCTGTGTTGAATGCCAAATTGAATGCAGTCTCGTTTGGCTCTCCCGAACCAGGGTATTTGTCCATCGCTTCTGCTAGTTTCGCGGCCGCTGGCTACCATGCTATCAGTAAAGAGAAAAGCTGTATGGTCCGCGGTACCCACAAAAACTTCCTCAGTGAAGAAAGCTAGGACCTGCATCCCTCCTGGTTCATCTTTGAGGATCCTAGATGCAGCCGAGTGGTGGACAAATCCATCCGAATCTTCATGGAATATGCGGTTCATCATGGTATGATGTAACATCCTTCGAAGCAGGATCTCATCGATACCAGTCTGAGCTGCAAGGTAGCTGTAGGACACGCTTCCCTCGTCGGGAACGAAGCTTGGGATCTTGTTTCGATATAGGAACCGAAAAGTAGCCAGATCTGTAGACTAGTCAACCTTTCGTTAGTTTCCGCAATGCCAACGCTTTGGTGGGAGCTATAAACAGTGTAGAAGTGCTCAAAAAGCATATCCCTAGGGCCTTGTGCAAGTCGCTTCAGATCCTGCGCTGTGCTGATGATCTTTTTGCGAATGTTGTCGAAACCCAAGAGCAAGTCGTCCCAGCTCTCGTTCTCGAACGAAGGCGTCTCCTTCTTGTTCGTTGCAATCCAAATATCGAGTTCTCGAGCATCAGCCAATAGTTTCGTGGCCAGAAACGTGAGTGCAGACATTTTCTAGGAGCGATGAAAGGAAGATGTGTACAGTTGTAGAGTCGATGGCTTAAAGGTGAAGAGTATATTGGATTCCTCCGCAGATATGCCATTACTGTTTACCTTCTCACGTTTGCCTGCAACACCCGGCGCCATTCAGCTGAGCTCTTGCCATGGCTTGCGAGGCTCATTGCTTGTCTAGCTGCTGGCCTGTGAGGGCATAGCTGCGGCAGATCAAGCATCAAAAGCTCTGCAATCGCGCATGCAAATGCGTCTGGTGTGTAAATCTTGCGCCGTGCGATGGAGCGGCGTTCCACTCACTGCTCAAGTCTGCTTTTGTCGAGTGTCCTCCGGTTGATAGGTCATCCAGCTTCCCACACTATACTACATTGCAGCTTCCTGTATCGCAGCTCCTCAGGCATATTGCGGCTTGAAGAATGGCTCGCGGACTCGCTCGGTGCAAGAGATACACGTCTCGCAGCCTGTTGCCCCTACAATCTGCGCCTATCATGGTCGTATTTGGCGAACTTCGGATTTCCCAAGCTTTTGCTGGGCCTCGTGGCTGGCGCCATACGCCTCCATTTCGATGTCAATCAATAACACGGTGGTGCGAGGAACAGCTATCTCTGCAGACTAGTCATGGGCCGATGATGTCACGTGAATGCCAACCCTGTGGATTCGCGCTCGAAACAGGAGTGGAAACTCCAGGACTACTCAGAGTTCGATCTTCACTATGATCACATATGCCTGATTTCGAATTTTGCCAAAAGCGCATGCTCATTATACACAGCTACATAGATCACATGGCAAGCTCCCGACATGCAAAGTCCAAGGCCGCTTCCACACTTTGCCATCCCACTCCTAACGGATCATGGGCCGGGAATATGTCGAAAGCATGGCCACACTTCTCTGCCACTTCTAGACAGGCTCGAATGCCTGTGCCTTTCAACGCCTCGACCGCTCGAAGGCTCATCTCATGCGGCACCCAATCATCGCAGTTCCCGTGCGCAATGAACGTCGGCGTACGATAAGGACCATTCTGGATCTGCCAATACGGGCTGGCAGCTCTCGCTTTCTCCTTTGGCGGACTAGGCAGATTGTAATAATCCACTGCCCGATCGGCTTTGTCTCTGCTCGGCAGACCGTGCAGAAGGACTGGCAGAGCCTGTGCTGTCCAATTCATGTGCAGGATGATCTTAGATCGATCATCCTGGACCGTGAACGAGAGCGCGCGGTGATGTTTCATGTCGATTGGAGTATAGTCGAGAAGCTTAACGATGTCAGCTTCGTCTTCACCAAATTCCTTGGCTAGAACCTACCGGCGTGTTGCGGACTCCAGCGAGGAGATCCTCAATCACACATGGTTCTTCCTCAGCTGCTGCAGGACAGATCGGCTCAGCGAAAACTGTGGTTTTCCGTCAGTGCCTCAGTCAACGAGTAGATTGGTGAATCGACTTACAATCAGACTCAAGATCGGTGTAAGGATAGAATGCTATCACAACCTCAGGTGGCCTGATTCCTCGTTGCTTGCCAGCATGCGCGATATTCATCGCCAGCGTGCCTCCGCTCGACCATCCAATAGACAGGATTCGAGATGGATCTGGACAAACATCGCTTCTAGTAAGCTCTAGACTTCCGAGTGCTTTTCTCGCCCAGTGCAGAAAGTCGCAACAGTCGGCAATGGGACCGTCGAGAAGATTGACCTCAGGACAAAGTCGATAGTCGGTGCTGACTGGGAGAAAGCCTCGCTTCAAAAGTTCTCTCACATGTTTCATGGAAACGTCTTTTCGCCCAAACAGAAGATGGCCGCCGCCGTGGATCATGAGCGCTGGGGAAATAGTCAGGTCAACGTCTGGAGCTTCGTTGGCAATACTTACCGATTGGCCGCCGTGTAAGGGGCTCATCAATTTCCTTTGGAAAGTAGATGTCGGCTTGCAATTCGAGATCACCGATCTTCTTCCACACTACAGTCTCGGTCAGGACGCCAGCCCGCTTGAAAGTGATGTGCGGTCTTGGGGCAGTTTTCGGCTTCTCGTTTGAGAGGTATGTGCCCTTCAACAGGGATTGCACATTCATCGAATCGATTGCTCCAGGTGCGCTCTGTTGGGAGCCACTGTTGCGAACACTCTGGTCCGTGGAGCTCTCGATTGGCTCGATCTGATTTGGCATGCCACCATCGAAGGTCGTCCCGTAAGCCGCGAGCACAAGGTCTTGGAGCTCGCCGAAGGTTGTCGTGAAATCAATGTCCTGCGGATCGATCTTCACCGATAATGTTTTCTGGATGTCATTCACAAGTTCTATACTCATGAGAGAATCCAGACCACAATCGACAAGGTTGGCGTCAGATGGAAGAGCTGTTTCTAGCTCTAGGGTGTCAATCACAATCTTGGTCAGTTTATCGATCAAGCCGTGACCGCCGTTCTCTTCATCTGGTGTTGGGCTCGCATTCGATGATGGCCATGTCTCAGTAGGCGTGGAAGTCAAAGTTGATGCCCTCGTATCTTCGGGAGAACGCGTGGATGTTGTACCGCCGACTTCGAAGGGAGCTACAACACCCGCCGGGGCTGGGTGAGGTAATTTGGCTCGAGTGTCCACGGAACGGTCTATTCTCTCAACTATGGCATGCCCTGGATCGCGTCTTGCGACGCCAAGTGCCAGATCATGCACAGTGTCGACCGAGGCAAGAACTCTCTGCTCTTTGTGCGGATCGTTGGTTTTCGCCGTCATTCTATCGTTCCCTGACAAAAGCGTGTGTAGCGAGCTTCTTGGTGCCGAAGCCAGACGTACGTCCAGCAAGACTTGCACCAAGGATTGCGTGCTGCTCTCGAAAACGAAGACATCAAAGCCCATTCCAGCCGTGGCATCGAAACTGTAAGCAAGAATGTCATACTCGACATCTGCCGTCGGGTCGAATTTGGGCCCATGTAGAAGACTCCCGATGGAAGTTACCCAGTAAGTGATGTCTTCAGCCGAGTCCATCACGCAATTTGCATGCACGCTGAGTGTCTGTAGAAAGGCTTCGAGGAGCACGACCTGCTTAGTGATATCGTTCGAGATGTTCGAGGACGCATCGTAGGAACTTGTTACTTTGGCAGCAATATGGCCCTTCCCAGAGGCGATGGATTGAAGCCTGCGATAGATGGAGGAGTAGTCTACCACGTCAGACATGGCCTTGTACACCATTGTCCCGCGCAGAGAAGAAATCGCCACATCTCCAAGTAGAGATTCAATCATGCCGTAGTCAGCCAGCCTCTGGAAGCGCTGGAACTCCCGCTCCTGTGCGAGCGAGTCTTGAGTCGACAGGAAACCGGTGGCAAACAATAACGTATCTTGGGGACTCGAGCGACCTTCCAGGTGGAAGCTCCACCCATTCTCGCGCGATTGCAAGAGTAGAAAAGGCTTATGCTCTGGTCGCAATCCTAGGAAAGAGCCAGGTTGAAGATTTGCAGCGACGTTCACGTCCCGAGAGCCAGCAGGCTTGAGACTTCTCCAGGCATGCAAAGCCATCTCAACAATCGCGCTTAATGGACATATTGCTGTCCCAAGTATCGAATGGCCTCCGACCAGTGCCTGATACTCTTCGTTCTGCGGGTCGATTTCGAAATAGTGCCCAGTGGCGTCGGATTTCGTAAGTCTGACTAGCCGTGGTGGACCACTCTCTTCCAATTCTCTAGCAGAAATCGCGGATTTGGACTCGACAGCAGGTACTTTGAGATCCAGCCAATGTCTTGATCTGCTCCATTGGTAATGCGGTATCGGCACAATCGTATACGCAGAGCTTTGTCGGCGATGAAAATTCCAGAATCGAACCGCATGTCCTCGCTGCCATAGGTTCAGCGTAAGGTCAACGAGCGACTCGAGAGATGTGGATCCAGTTAGCTTGCTGGGGAAGTACGCATGATCTGCATCCGACTGGCTTGTGATCACCTTTTTCACCATGCCAATGATGCCAGAGTCCGATCCGGCTTCTAGCCAAGTGCAACCGCCGTAAGTCCTTTCGATTCTCTCAATTGCTTCTTGGAAGAAGACTGGCCCACGCGTATGCTCAGTAACCAGGGACGCATTCGCCTCTGTCCAGGCAGTAGATTGTGTGCAGGTTTCCAGAGCAATTTTCGGTTCAGAAAAGGTGAGAGACGAGGCTAAATCCAGTAGATGCGGCAGGATGGGCTCCACAAAACGTGAATGGAATCCGTATGGGACGTCAAGGACCTTGTGCCTGATACCCGCACGCTCAAGTTCAAATCGAAAGAGCTCGATCGTCGCCTTTTCCGCCACTACAACGAATGACCGAGGACCATTGTGGCATGCGATCTCACAGCTTCCTCCAGTTGACTCAATCATCTTCTGGAGTCTTTGGAGATCGGTATCAACCACCATCATTGTCCCTCGCTCGGAGCCCCAGTGTCGTTGTATGAGATTGGCTCTTCCAGCCACCAGCTTCAAGCTGTCGCGGAGAGAAAGTATTCCAGAGATACACAGTGCTGCGAAGTGCCCGATACTGTGACCCACAACGACGTCGACTCTCAACCCGGAGTCAAGCCAGGCTTTCGCTGCGGCGTATTGCACAGAGAAGTGAGCACAGTGCTGGGTGACGACGTCTTCAATGGGACGGTCATCGAAGACAGCAGGATAGATGCTCGGATAGCCTAGATCCGCAAGGACTTCGTTGCAGTGATCCATGTGGAAACGGTAGAGAGCGCAATGGCGCCAGAGTCGTTTGTCGAGGCCGATGAAGCTTCTGGTCTGTCCGCCGAAGCAAAGGGCAGTATTACATGTTGTGTCTTTCTCCTTGACCAGGGTCTCGATCTCCGAGTGATCATCCAATTGCTTTAGTAAGTCGTTCACGTGGCCTGACTTCGTGGAATATGAAACTGGAAGATCCAGGTTTTGCTGACGAGACAAGGAATAAGCCAGGTCAGAGAATGAGTAGGTCTGTTCAGAATCACCTGCAGACGCCTCCAAGGCTCGGATGCGGCTTCTCAGCTCCTCGCAGTAGCGTAACAGGCTCTGCTTTGTAGCTGCACGAATCTGGATGGGTAGTTCTTTCAGAGGTTCCCAGTCGCTGTAGTCGTGGCAGGCTTCGTTCGTCTGGGTAATCTTTAGTGGCGCCTCGAGAAGCACCATGGCAACGTTAGACCCAGAAGCACCATAGTTGTTGATGCAGGCTACCAATCTCCCAGAGTCTGGAAGAGGACGATTCGTGACGGGTATGCACAATCTTGTTTCTTCCAGACCCAGTATCTTCGGGTTGAGCCGGTTGAAGGAGGCCTGCTTGCAGACAAGTCGATGCTGCATTTGCAGGATGGCCTTGATTAGCGATGCAACCCCCGAAGCTCCCTCCAAGTGCCCGATGTTACCTTTCAACGAGCTCAATAACAAGAGCTCTTGCCTTTCTGGATCTCCAAAAACTTGCCTGATGCTCTCCATTTCTATCGGATCGCCGACTGATGTTCCAGTGCCTAGATGCGACGATCCGAGCGTCAGCATATCTGCGAGAATGCCAGATCCTCCTCGATTCACGGTCAGACGTACCGTGAGCCTCGACAAAGCTGATAGTCTTTGGATCGGACCTCGCCTGATGGATCGCTTCCCGGTAAAGCTTGGCTTGCGATGGTGAGCATGGGACCACGATAGGCACTTCACTGCTACTTTGGTTTATAGCGGATCCTCCTATCACACCAAGAATGTGATCAGAGTTGGCCAAAGCAGCAGACAGCTTCTTGAGGATGACCTAGGGAGAAGATATCGGATTCAGTGTCTACTCATTCGGGAAGCGAAGAAGGACTCACCAATCCGACGCCCTCACCCCTGCAATACCCGTCTGCATCAACATCAAACGGCTTTGATGCGCCAGTTGAACTCAAGAAGTGGCCAGCGGCGAGATTCTCGTACCAGAATGGATTGGCGTGGATAGCTACACCTCCAGCAAGAGCCTGCTCGCATTCGCCGTTCTGCAATGCTTTGCAGGCGGTATGAATAGCGACTGCTGACGATGAGCACGCGGTGTCGAAGGTCAACGCCGGGCCTTCCCAGCCAAAGTGATGAGAGATCTTGCCACTCAAGAACGCCTTTGCAGTACCAACAACGGAGAAGGCATTGGCGGGATGGGATGCAGAGTTGAAGTCATAATCCGATGTGCATGATCCGATGTAGCATCCCATTCTTTCGCGCCCGTCTGTCGCTCCAGCCGCTCTAGACTGGAAGTATCCAGATGACTCCAGAGACTCGTACGCAACTTCAAGCAAGATTCTCTGTTGAGGATCCATTGAAGCCGCCTCCTTTGCGGATTTCTTGAAGAACTTGTTGTCCCACGCATCAATGTTGTCTAGGAAATTGCCCCAGTATTTCGTCTGGGTATTGCGACTGTGGCTTTCGTGCTCTTCCACGGAGAATCGGCAAGATGGCATGGTCGAAAGCATAGATTTGCCTTGGACTAGAAGATCCCAGAACTCGAGTATCGAGCTTGCGCCAGGGAACCTGCAAGCCATGCCGATGACGGCGATTGACCCTTCAGGATAACCAGCTTCAACGAATTCCTCCCGTCTGGTCGAGAGAGGTTCGAAAGACATCTTGGTTTGCCCTTGATGGTTCTGCGAAAGCTGTGTTTCAATGGCTTTGTGGGGAAAGACAATATCAGCATAAGCTTCCAGAGGCATTCTTCAGGGCTGAACTTGGCGGACCTTATATGCCCTTCTTCTAAGTTAGTAGCGTACTTACCCGAGCGAATGTTTGGCAGTATGAGGAGCCATCAGTACCGTTCGTGTAATAGCTTGCAAAATGGCTCATGATGATGAAGGCAGGTTCTTATTCCAACAATGGCTGGCCTGTGTGTCGCACAACTCTGCAGCTGAAGAGATTGGCGTGCTTGTGCATATCACGCCGAGCGAATCCGTAGAGTGCCCGTGTTCAATTTGTTACGAGGCTGAGACAGCACGATCGATTTTTGTGAGGCGTTTGCTTGGTAGCAGATGTCATCCTAGGGTCAAATCTTGGTCGCGGGCAGAGGCAAACGTTCTCCGCGATCCCGTCCCATGGCCAGGGAGCTCTCTGGTGAGAGCTTTGTATACTGATCTCTACCCATAGGACAGAAGAGCTACTCGATCTCGTCTATTGTATCAGAATGCGGTGCGAGTCTGTAGAGCGAGCTCCAGCAGGCGGATGCAGCTGCAAACGGTGACTTCATTCGAACAGATCATAGCGTGCGGATGCTTCGTGCCCTCAGATCGAAGGGTTTTCGAACTCCATGTAATATGACCAGCGGTGCCGGGAGAAGGCCAAACATCGACTCAATACTTGCTGACCTTGATCTCCTCCACCGACCGCTTATCGATCTCCTTCAAATACGGTATTGAAGCCATAGCACCCGCTTTCGTGACAGTCTTCGCAGCAGCGATCGTCGCATTCTTCAAAGCATCCTGATGATGGAAGTCTCCAGATCCATGTGCCGCTCTGCACGTCGCGTACACGCCCACAAAGGTATCGCCTGCAGCAGTCGTATCAACAACTTCCACAGGCACAGCAGACATATGTCCTGCCTGTCCCTTTGCAGCCACCCAAACGAGTCCATCGCCGCCAAGAGTGATGACCACCACGTCCTTGACTCCTTTTTGCAGGAAGATTCGTGCTAGGTCGATATACGCTTGTCGATCTTGCCTAGTATCTGATTCGGTCTGGCCAACCATGATAGCCGACTCCGTCTCGTTCAATATGAGAGCATCGATGTTTTGGTACGCCTTCTCAGGAATCTGCTGCGCCGGAGCCGGGTTAAAAACAACATACTTCCCCTCCTCCCTCGCCCTCTTCATATTGAACAAAACAGTCTCCTTCGAAATCTCCAGTTCAAAAACCACGACTTCCCCCTCGCCACCGGTCAGGTCTTTGATGAGATCTTCGTCGGGGGAGAATTTCTGATTAGCATTCGCTACGAAGAGGATTCGATTGTCGCCGCTCTCTTCCACGATGATGTTGGTGACTCCAGTCTGTTCGTTCTCCAGTCGTTTGACGCTTGATGCATCAATGCCTTCCTCATTGAGTTTCGTGATCCAATCTGAGCCAAAAGAGTCGGACCCGACATGCCCAATCATGCGGACTTGGACTTGGGAGTCATTGCTGGAGAGGGGGAGGCGAGCGGCTGCGATCTACTTTCTCGATTAACATGAGAATATCTTGTAGGATGAGAGTGTTCGTACGGCTTGATTTGCCCCTTTGCCTCCAAAGCCCGTCTCGAAGCTCAATGCTGCGAACGTTTCGCCTTTTTGGGGGAGACGAGAGGTTCGGGTTACGAAGTCGATGTTTAGGGAGCCGATCACGGAGACGGTGGGTTTTGAGGATGGCATTTTTGACTATTGATCTAGCGAGGCAAGAAGACAAGTCAAGTGTTGTTTGATTTGGAGACTGTGGTTTGAGTTGAGCTCTGTCTCTGTTCAATGGAATGGAACCTGGAAAGGTTTGCGAGTGGAGCAGGATCGCCAAAAGTCGTGGTCGTTCTTTCACACCTGCAGCTCTCCAGTCAATGAAGGTGATCTTTGAGGAAGGCGACAGTGCTTGGAGAAGCAGCGTCAAGAAAAGAACGAAGATTCCGAGACTCGTGCACCTATTTCTACAATTCGAACTCCTTGAATCGGAGAAGTCGCTCATTTACACGCACGCAAGTACTTGCCATCACTCTAATCCTTCCCATCCGCCTCCATCATCCTCCATGTCCTCATCCTCATCTTCCTCCTCCTCTGCACCACCATTCGTGATAGCTTTCAACTGCACCTTCTCGTTCCCATCCCTCCTAGGCTGAGCCAACAAGTACTCAATCGTATGCTCATTCTGATCCGCAATCTTCATAATCTCTCCCTGCACCCTCCCAATAGCTTTCTGCATCATCCTCACAACTTCCGCATAGTCGCCTTGTCTCTCCTTCAAAAGTCGTCCATATTGGCTCAGGAGACTCTCGGTCCAGAGGAGATTCAGCTCTAGATGAGGACTTTGATCGGATTCTTTGGAGACGAATCGCAATAGTCGGTCGAGGTAGACTTGTGGGAGATCTCGTACCACAAGGCCGATATCTGAAACGGGCACGGCGCGGTAGACTTTGCGGACCAGCTTCAAGTCGCCGAGACGGAATGCCATTACCATGGCTTTGAGCCATTCCTGCTTGCGGAGCGTCTCGATTGTGCTTTCGGGTGTAACATCGACGTCCAGATCGAAGGGGTCGAACACAGCGCCAGTGTCCAGTGAATAAAGCAGCAGTCCTTCTGTACTTGCAGCACAGAACGCTCTCCCGGTAGGCGAGAACGTGACACCGGGTACCCGCACCTCAGGCGCGGTTTTTCTCTGAGCCGCATCGCCTCGCTTGGCACCGGGAAGGCTCTGATCCATTCGATCTTCTAAGTCAGATGCTGCTCCTTGTTCGTCGAGAAGTGCTCGCGGTCCACCTTCTGTCAGCAGCTTGGAGTTGAGGAATTCCTGTGTGCCTTCCAGACTCAAGTTTACGCTGACTGTGAATTTGCGCAACAGTACGCCCGTTTCTACTGCGTACAGGCAGATGAACTTGCTGTTGCCGCCAGCAAGTAGCACTGTGCCATCAGCGCTGTATGCGATGGTGCCAAAGCTCTTCGTTCCGGCGGCGTTGGCTGCTGTTCTTCGATCTGTTGCCTTTCGTCCACCACTGACGTCTCGCCGTCCATCCAGGCCGGCTTCCTGTGTGGCCTCGCTCAAGTTCCAGAAGCTGAGTTGCCCGTCGAGGGTTGAGACTGCGATCTGCCTCCCGTCTAGTCTAACTGTCACTGCCAAGACATCTGCTTGTAGCTGTATTGGCTCCGAGGTCTGAGTTCTACCAAACACAGACCAGATCCTCACTGTGCGATCCCAGCTTCCTGACACCAAGTTGCCGCCATTCGGTGCAAATGACAGACTTGATACAGGTCCTTCGTGGCCACTCATCTGATCAAGCAGTTGACCAGTCTGAACACTCCAGATGTGAATATCGAAATCGTCCAGAGAGCCTGCTGCTACCACCTCACCGCTAGGGTCTACTGCAATGGAGCTGAAACTCAACCGCTTGGGAGCAGTGAATGTGCGGAAACATCGATATCTTATCAGATCAAAGGCGCGCACACTCCCATCGAGTGATGCGGTGAAAAGGACGTTCCCTCGTTTGGCAAACTCGCATGCAGTCACACCAGAAGTATGCTCTGTGAAGGTGACGATGCAGAATCCCGATGTTGTATCCCACACTTTGATCTTGCCGTCATCGGCGCATGTTATTATCCGGTCTCCGGAGGGTGAGTATGTGAGCGCGTTCATGCTGTCAAAGTGGCCTTGCTGCTTCAAGATGTAAGATTCGCTCTGCCATTCCCAGACGAGCAGCTGCCCAAGAGAGGAAGAACCGAAAGCCAGCCATTCGCCGCTCTGGTTGATGGAGACAGTATCGACATGCGACGCAGAGATCGACAACTTGTGAATCTCGCTGAAGCTTGGCAGTTCATGGAGCATGAACAGTCCGTTCGAAAACCCTGTCACCAGCAGGTTTGAAGGCGCGTGGAATGCAGCAGTTGTGAGATGCGCCTGATCTTGGAAGAAGTAATGCCGGTTGCTGATTCGCCATCGCTCGTCTTCTGGGTTGGCGTCTTCGGGGTCCATGTCAGGAGGTGGCAGGTATTGCCACTGGAACAGCGCGCCGTCTTTGGAAACAGTCCAGATGGTTTCTTGATCTTTGCTGAACCAGGCAGCGTATACAGCTGTTCGGTGGCCAGCCAGGACCGTAGGTGTGAAACTCTCTTCAGGATCTAAGCTCCATATCCGCGCAGTCAGGTCTTTGCTTGCAGAGAGAAAGAATCGAGAGTCGCTACTCCACTCGATGCTTTGGACTGTGTCGTGGTGGCCGCCATACTGTCGATACCGCACGAAGGGCGCAAACTCCAAACCGCCATCTCCACCTGTCGCGTTATCGTTGACTCCAGGTGTGGACGGCGTTTTCCAGACCTCGATCTTTCTCCCCAGTCCAACGGCAAAATGGTCGCCACTAGGTGAGAATCGTAACGCCGATACCGGGCTTTTGAGCGAGAAGTGGTACAGCACTATTCGTCGTTGAAAGTGCGAAAGGATGGCATAGCCTTCTTCATCGATGGTCAGAAGTAGTTGCCCTTTCGGGTGCAAAGCTATTCTGGTGATGTTTAATCGATGTGAGAAGGGTAGAGTATGTGATTTGTTGTTGACCAGGTCGAATACCGAGACCCGGTTGCCAACGGGAGATAGTAGGCATGTTCCATCATTGGTGTATACCAGGTTGCCTTTTCTGTATACGGTACCCAGAAGGTTGGAGAACTGCCATCTTCGTCAATCGTCAGTCCATACAAGCGGCGTTGGATGCCTCAGAAGTTTTCGCGATGGGTGGTCGTCGATCGCACCTACCTTGAACTCAGTCTTCATCTTGTCCCTGCTGCTTTGCGCTCACTCTCCTCCGCTCCTGCTTGCTCGACCTGTAAATTGTGTCGCCATCACATGTCAGTGAGTTATGTGTCTGGCCAAAATTTCATGTTGAAGTCTCGAAATGCGGCTCTGCTCTCCCCACGCGCTAAGCAACGGCAAGCGCGCCACGCCAGACCGAGCACCCCCGAGCTCTCCGATTCGCCCAGCGCGTTTACTTTCCAGGGGGCACAGACCAATCCATTTCGGTAAGTGCCAGGTGGAAAGGAGAGAGGTTGCTCCATCGCACCTTCACTTCATCCACACCAGCTTCCCAGGGTCTGCAGTCGCATTGCCCCCGGATCCCATCACACGAGGAAGTCGCCATTGCCTCACCACCCGGTCGCTATTAACATCGCATCGCCGGCCATCTTCAGCCAAGTTGTGGTACGAGAAACACCTCACCCATTGAACCCTGACCTTTGAACGCGCGTGCTCGGCGTGGAGACATTGGGTCGACGACAGCAAGTGACTGACTGACATGCTCCGCGCAATAGACAGACTCGACAGTCTTCACACCCTCCGGAAGCTCAAAGACACTCCAGGCGCATTCCTGCCCTCCTCTGATCCCGCCCCAGCGACGACGACCTCGCCGCCCCGTCCTCCACCTCCACCGCCTCAACCTCAATCACCGAAAGACATCCTGCCAGCCATGGCCGATTCACTGTCGCCGATTGGTATTGCCAATGTCAGTATAGAATGCAGCAAGAGACGATACGAGCGCGGTATACTGATGACCTGCGCAGCTTCCCAACCAGCGCCACAAGATTGTCGCCAAACGCGGAGCAGCCTTCACCATCATGGTCGCAGGCGAGTCCGGCTTGGGAAAGACAACCTTCATCAACACTCTCTTCAGCACCACCATCAAGAACTACGCCGACCATCGCCGACGTCACGCGAAGCAGATTGACAAGACAGTCGAAATCGAGATCACCAAGGCCGAGCTGGAAGAGAAGTTCTTCAAGGTCCGCTTGACCGTCATTGACACCCCTGGCTTTGGTGACTATGTGAACAACCGCGACAGCTGGCAGCCAATCATAGAATTCTTGGACGACCAGCACGAGAGCTACATGCTTCAGGAGCAGCAGCCACGCCGAACAGACAAGATTGACCTGCGCGTGCATGCTTGCCTGTACTTCATCCGCCCAACTGGACACACTTTGAAGCCTCTCGATATTGAGGTGATGAAGCGCCTGTGCACCCGTGTCAACTTGATCCCAGTTGTTGCCAAGGCCGATACTCTTTCTCCCGCAGATCTTGCCAAGTTCAAGCACCGCGTAAGTTGTACAACTTGAGATGGGAGGAACCAAGCTAATCGTTTTGATCAACAGATTAGGAATGTGATCGAGGCCCAGGGCATCAAGATCTACCAACCACCGCTTGAGGAGGACGACGAGGCTGGACTCCAGCACGCTCGCAGCCTGATCGCAGCCATGCCTTTCTCCGTGATAGGATCAGAGCGAGACGTGAACACACCCGATGGCCGCACTGTCAAGGGTCGCCAATATGCCTGGGGTGTTGCCGAGGTTGAGAACGAGGAGCACTGCGACTTCAAGAAGCTGCGCGCTATCCTGATTCGCACACACATGTTGGATCTCATCCACACCACCGAGGAGAACCACTACGAGGCATACCGCGCACAGCAGATGGAGACGAGGAAGTTCGGTGAGGCAAGACCGAGGAAGCTGGACAACCCCAAGTTCAAGGAAGAAGAGGAGCAACTCCGCAAGCGTTTCACCGAGCAAGTCAAGGTTGAAGAACAGCGATTTAGGCAATGGGAGCAGAAACTCATCGCCGAGAGGGATCGTCTCAACAAGGATCTCGAGAGCAGCCACGCTGTCATCAAGCAGCTCGAGGCCGAAGTTGAGAGCTTGCAGGGCAGCATGTCCCGAACCGGTCGCCGCTAGACGGGGACGATCGACGAGTGCGAACATTGATCAGAGAATATCTATCAACCAGGCCAAGGCAGAACAGTTGCGAACGCAGAAGCAGTGGACAAGATTGAGCTTCCCTCGCACTCACAAAGGAGCCAGGCATTGGGCGGAGTGGAGCGGAAGTCTTCTTGTGTTGCAGCAAAAGTGCGAAGATACCTCGATACTGCTTTCATTGTGTTTATTCTGGGAAGGAGGGTGGTGGAGCGAGCAAGTGTCGGTGTTGTGTGTTGTGAGACTGGCAAGTGCTGAGCATTGCTAGCTTACATCCAAAAGAATAGTTCCATTTAGCTCTATACAGCTGTAGGATGTAATCAAGTGAGCAGTAATAATCACCATCACATGCACATACATACTCTCATCACTCTGTTCCTTTCATTTCGGCTAGTCCTCATCTATCGACCGCCATGTGACAAGCATTCCCTGCACAAGCTTGGTCTTGGCATCAACCACACCTCAGTACATCGCCACTCCTGCAACCAACTCTCCTATCGACGACCAACAAACACGGAACACAAGAACAAAAGACATGCCATGACCTCCCCACCACACCTTTTCCCAACAAAACCCATCGCCCGCCTCACAAACCCCACCAACAGCCCCGTCCACTGCGTCACTTTCTCCGCCGGCTCTGGCCAATATATCCTCACCGGCTCCTCCGACCGCCAAATCCGCCTTTTCAACCCCCTCACAACCCGTCTAATCCAGACGTACTCCGCCCATGGATATGAGGTTCTGGATTTGGATGTGAGCGAGGATAACGCGAGGTTTGTGAGTGGTGGGGGGGATAAGAGTGTTTTTTTGTGGGATGTTGCTACGGCGCAGACGATTAGGAGGTTTGGGGGACATGCGGGGAGGGTTAATTGTGTGGCGTTTGGGGGTGAGGGGGATGGGGTTGTGGTGAGTGGGAGTTTTGATGGGAGTGTGAAGGTTTGGGATACGAAGAGTAGGAGTGATCGGGCGATTATGAGTTTCTCTGAAGCGAAGGATGCGGTTTCGAGTATTTCTGTGAGGGGGGCGGAGATTTTTGTGGGGTCAGTGGATGGGAAGGTGAGGGTTTATGATTTGGCTATGGGGTGTGTGGATACGGATGTGGTGGCTCCTGGGAAAGGGGTTACGAGTGTGATGGCTACGAAGGCGGGGGATGGGTATTTGGTTTCGAGTTTGGATTCTACGGTGAGGTTTTTTGATCGGGGGACGGGGAAGTGTTTGCAGACTTTCAAGGATGAGGGGTTTAAGAATGAAACGTATCGCGTGAGGAGTGCGCTGGCTGGGGCGGAGGCTTATGCGATGAGTGGAAGTGAGGACGGGAAGGTGGTCGTTTGGGATGTGTTGAGTGGTGAGGTGAAGCACCGACTTTGGCATAAGGAAGGTGGAGCTGGTGCTGGAGGAAGCGCGAGCAGCAAGAAGGATGTAGTGAGCGCGGTTGCTTGGAATCAGCTGAGGAAGCAGTGGGTGAGTGCCGGCGGAGATGGCAGCGTCGTCGTCTGGGGGACGGAAGAGTGAAGCAAGAGCGACGACATCGCACTTCTCCGTACGCTACCGGCCTACCAAGCATCTACGCAGCTACCCAGCACCATCATCGCAGAACAAGCATTCGAGATCATTACACACATCGAGCATCGATACGCCCCCATAGTCTGCCGATGAAACGGCGATACAGTTTCTATCTGGACTCTGCTTCGGTGAATATGGACGAGGCTACCAAAGTGGCGAGGTGAGTGGCACAGTCGGCTCTGGATTGTGGGAGACAACTACTGACGACATCAGCTCTTTCAAGCAAGTCCCAGTCATATTCATCAAGATCTCCCTCGAAGACGGCGGCAAGTTCTTCTTGCAGAAGGCATTGCTCTGCGAACTCTCGGAGTACTTCCGAGGCGCGATCGAGAGTGGTTTCCAAGAGAGCAAAGATGAGACAATCCGTATTCCAGGATGCACGACAAGAGCGTTCAAGCTCTTCCTACATTGGCTGACGAAGCAAGGTGTATGTGACGATCATACACTGCAGTTGCTAGACCACCTCGCTGACGATCACAGCTACCCGACTTCGCAGCCGTCCTCTCGAGATGTTCAAAAGACAAATCAAACGGAGAAAGCTCACCATTCGACATCGCCTGCAACGAAATTCAGTGCGCTCTCGTCGAACTCTGGACCGTCGCCGACATGTGTCTATTACCACACCTACAGAACATCGTAATGAACAGCCTCTGCGACTCATTGGACGCAGCAGCCATCGGCGCACAAGCAGTGAAAATGGGTTAGGAACGTACCGCAGATGGGAGCCTGCTTCGAGAATTCCTGCTCAAGGAGTTTGTGTTTATATACCATCAACATCCGACCATGTTGGAACATGGTATGGATATGCTGGGGCGCCTGCCCGGCTTTTTCTATGCCTTCAGCATGAAGGCGAGAGATTGGCATATGGTATGTAGGCACCAGATGTATCCCTTTACGGTCGCGAACCAGCCGACTTTTCGATCGTCCTACATGGTCAAGACTGGGGAGACGACAAACGGAGAGGATACAGATGGAGAGGCCAGTGATGGAGAGGCCAGTGATGGAGAGGCCAGTGATGAAGAGGCTGGTGATGAAGAGGCGAACTGGTGATGTATTAGTAGCGAAAGATTGAGAATGAAACATCAACTAGTTCGTAACGCAATACCATATCTCAACAAAGGCTCTCAAGAAATATCAGAGCTTTCTTGCTACCGGAGAGGAAGGCGGGCGATTCTGAAGCGTAGCTTTGGTAGAGAGGCATGCTCCCAAGTCTTTGCACATGCAGCACCGACCGTACCTGTGCCGATCACATTCAACCAAATGAATGTATTTGTCCCATTCACAAGACAATCAAGTCGTATATGATTGCTGCCGCCGCTCGAAGACCCTGCCGAGGATAGCCGAGAGCAGTAGCATTTATCTTCTGTCGAATCTCGAATCTACTTCCTCTTCTCTACAGCAACGAGCCTCACCCTTCTCGCCAGGGGGTGGAAGGCAATGACCGCGTCAACCGGCTGCCTCATCTGTATATCTGTTGCAGTTAAGACAGGATGCTGGAGACGTAGACCATGGATACTTCCAATCTATACCACAACGCAGTGTGTTGTATTCGGTAGGATTTCCACATCTATAGCCTACTCCTCTCCCCACTACCACCACCTCCACTAACTTGAACAACAACCTTCCCCTTCGCCCGTCCCGTATTCAATCTCTCGAAAGCCTTCTTCGCATCATCAAAAGGCCAAGTGCTATCAATGAAGATATCGTCCGGACTCAGCGTACTCTTCGCCTCTTCCAACCACTCCGGCTTCATCCCCAAAATCACAACATCATAGCTCTCCCCCAGCCCATACTGCCCTCTAAACCATCTCAACCATTGAGCCGCTGCGACAATCGGGTGCAGATAGTCGTAATATGTATACGGCCCACCCATCATCGACCGACCAGTCTTGTCCCCAACAATGGTAATGTATCGTTTCGAAGAAGGCAGTCCAATACATTCCGTCCCGCCCACACAATCAATCACAGCATCCGGTTTAAACGCCCCAACCCCGCGACGAACATCTTGCGTCGTATAATCCACATGCTCATCAGCCTTTAAATCATTCACCACAAATTCTTTATTCTTCCTTGAAGATGTAGCAATCACTTTCCATCCCCTCCTCTTCGCCAGAATAATAGAATATATCCCCGTACTCGAACTCCCACCCAGCACAGCAACCCTCTTTGACGCGCTCTTCTCTACTTGCGGCGCAACAGCCTCGATACAAGCCTTCGCAGTCAACCATACAAGACTTATCCCCGCTGCTTTCTCGTGACTCCAGATCGCCGGTTTCTTCACAGCTACCGTCGTCGCTCCATCCAAAACCCCAACCTCAGCTAGAGCCCCTCGACCAGTCCCGCTACTCCCTACCGTCATGCCGAAAACCTCATCGCCTCTTTTCAAGCCGCGCTTTGGGTTGTCCGCGAGGAGGGTGCCAGAGAAATCGCATACGGTGCCTTTTTCGGATTGGTCGCCGATGAGGGGATAGGACCATTTGGGCATGTTCATGATTTGGACGTCGACGGGGTTGAGAGCGCATGCTGATATCTTGACTAGCAAGTTACCGGAGCTTTTTGCTTCGCTTTCGGAGGGGAGTTGTTGCGTGGAGAGTTTTAGGGAGGGATAGCCGGCTGTGTAGACCCAGGCGCGGGTTTGGTTGGAAGAAGACATCGTTGCGGTTGGTGTGCTGTTCGCTTGCGGACAGTGTGAAGTGTTGAATGATACATTTTAGAGAGCGCGGTTGGGAGGTTATGTATTTCCTGGGAAGCATTGACGAGGTTGTTGTTATTGCCGGCGGGGTGACGTGAATGTGGGGCTTTGGGGAACTCAATTGCATGGGCAAGGGTGTGCGGCCGCAGGGTCCGATCGACTCCAACTTTCACATGCAGCGGGCCGTTTGGGCAGGATGATTAACATTGCTCAGGGGATGGCCTCATTTGCTTCAATGGAGCCGCCATATGAATGGAAGCAATTGATATGACAGAGTTTCGACTCTTGCACAGTGCGGCCGCTCAATCTCGACGTCGTTGGAGGCCTGATCTGTAAGCAATCGATGGTCTCCGAAGCTTGGAGAGCCAAGATCGAATTGATAGCCTGCCTCATGAATGCCGAGAGACTCTAAAGACCGCACCAGGTTCTTAGGTCCGTAGAGTTTCGCATTCCAATCTACCCTCTACCCTCTAGTCTATATCACCCCTCCTTCAACTTCCTCGTCGCCCTCGCCGCCATAATCGCACTCAACCCTCCAATAAACAAACAAACTCCAATCCCACTCAAACCCTCCGTCGAATGATGTTCATCCGGATGCGCATCCTTCGCCAGCTCCGGACTCTTCCCGGGCTCCAGAATCGAAAACACGACCCAACTAATGCCCGTGCCCACGAATTGCGGGAGCGTGGTGTATATATTGAGAATACCAAGATATATCCCGCTCAGCTCGCCCGTCGAGGAATGGGGGATTGAGGATTCGGAGCCGTGCCGGAGGTGGAGGGCTCCGTCGGTGGATGGGCGGCCGTCCATTTCCATAGGGGTGTCGGAGACGCTGTAGTATGATATTGATCCTCTGCGGGATCGAGGGGAGCTATGTGTTGGGAGTGAGCCGCTGAGTCTGTTGATCTCGACGCCGATGTATGTTGACGCTGCCAGACCTGCGATTGCACTGGGGACACCGCAGATTGCCATTAAGAACGTTGCGAAGCCGACTGACTGGACGAGTGGAGCGCAGATCAGGCAGATTGCGAATATGATGTTGCCAACTGTCCATGTGTCCAGGAGAGGAGGTTTTGCGCTTTTGATGTTGCCCAGAAAAGAGCGCAATAGCTCAGGAGGCCTAGGCGTGAACGATTGCTGCTTCTCTTCCTCCCCAGGGCTGGTGACAAGGTTCGGTAGAACGAGGGCAGTAACAAAGCCAACGAAGGAGTGGATGATAAGGGCGGTGCTACCGACTCGTCCGACTTGAGCGAGCGCATCGCCTGTTTGTTGTTCGACTTCGTGTCGCAGGAAGATTTCTCCCACCCACGTACTTCCGTAGAACATCTGCCGATTGTCAGTCGAACTTCCACCGGCTGACTTCATTCACACTCACGAATGGAAACCATCCAATCCATGCCCAAAACTGCACATTGCAAATCCACTGTATCCGCTGCGGAACATACAGCGCTCGCTCGTAGATCTGCTTGGTCATAGACCACAGGCTTTGATCGGTCCCAGTATCTTTCGATCCATCTGAAACCAGCACTCGCTCGTGAACAGCCCAGCAGGTCACTCCTTGAGAGATGACCATAGCCAAAGCTGCAGAGGAGCAGACCTTCTTGAATTGCGTATCGCCGAACAGAGGTGAAAGGATCATCTTCAGGTCAAGGGCGCCAAAACCGAATGCCAGTATGTGGCCGAGGCCAACCATCCTAGTGACTTCAGAACTTCAGAACTTTCCGGATCCATGTACTTCGTATAATGGGACGACTCACCCCAGGCGGCTCCTAATTGCTGCTTCGATACTGGAAGCGCATCCACAACCAGAGCTCGGCAGGTAGCTTGGGCTGTACAAACTGTCAGCTCAATCCCCATTTTTGACCCTGTGTGCATTGTATCCATACCAATATTGATCACAAAGTCGAGCACATAGATATTAACTATAGCCAACCAAATCGTAAACGCCCTCCTCCTCTCGCCCGCCTCAGGAACCCACCACTCGCCAATCTCTTTCGCCCACCCCATGATAATCAAACACCCAGCAACAGCAACCGTTCCTCCCACCATGAACGGCCTCCTCCTCCCGTATTTTGACGTGCTCTTATCCGATACCATGCCAATAATAGGTTGCATAATCAATCCACTCAACGGCCCTGCAATCCATACCAAACTCATTCCACCTTTTGAAAGTCCCAGCGCGAGGAGGTAAGGTGTCGCATATGTCTGCTCGGTGCCCCAGCAGAACTGCAGTCCGATTAAAGAGAACGTGAGCAGGAACATCTGCATGGCTTCGGTGCTGCCGCGGATGCGCGGGTTGCCTGTCCATGACGATGGATTCGGGACGGTCATCTTCGTAGGTGATGAGTCGATCGAAGAGGACGTGGAAGTATTGTTTATGGACGACTCAGTAGTGGGTAGAGGAGTCGCGTGCATCGCGGCCGTAGCCTGCTGAGCGCGCGGGCCTTTTCTCAGTCGTGTCGAACAGATGGCCCGAGATTACATTGGGGATGTTCCCTGCGCTGACGGGGATTGAAGCTTGTGGGCATTGAGCGTCGGATTCGAGAGCTTTTGGTTTAGGTGCAATTGCAGTCGGTTGCTCGAAATGGGTACTATCGCTTATCTCAGGTGTCACTGTCTAGTTGCGCAATTGGTGGAGTAGATGGAGCATTGCTGGAGAAAGGCGGAGGTGAAGTGCAACGTGGGAAGTTGAAGCGCGTTCCAAAGTCGTGTCAGAGCTTCCCACCTTGGCAACGCGTCTTCCCTCAAACGCTTGCAGATCCTTTGGACCCTGACATCAAGGTGAATGTCACAAGACTGCACAACCAGACACCGCGAACATCCGGCCACCTCCAAAGGATGATGCCGTTTGACATGGACATGGTCTTCGCGGAAGATACGGCACCTCATCAATCACACATCACTCGGACAAACGGCATCGGAAAAGCGAGAATGTGGAGAAGAGTCGTACGCAGGCTGATGCAGTATAAAGTACTGTATACACTCGCGGCCAATCCAAATGCCGGCTCTCTGATTTTTACTTCATGATCTCGTCCACCTGAAGAAAGCTGCCGTTATCGACTCTGTTTGCACCAGGAAACCCCAAGATTCAACTCTCCAAGCTTCCGGCCACCAGCAGCCTTTTAGGGGGTATCATTAACTGTACTTTCAAGACGAAATCTTCGCTTCAATATGCTCTTCGTGCAACTCATATACGCCCGTAAATGCATGAACGCATCGCTGGATGATGGACTGGAGCCTTTTTAAAAGACGGAGCCCTTGCGCTCCACATCGGCGGTGACCTCCATGTCGAGCTTCTCGCCGTTCTTGAGACCCATCTCCGAGGCGAAGGTAGTGGTTGGCTTCCATCCGGCGGAGGTACGTGGGGTAGTCTCCTCCATCATCTTGTCGACTTGCTCAAGAGACAGACCCTTGGTTTCTGGGACGAGGAAGTAGGCGTAGACGAAGGCGCATGTGCAGAGACCACCCCAGACGAAGAAGACGCTGGACTTGAGGTTGCCCTCGTTCTGGTTGACCATGTATGGGGTAATGACGGCAATGATGGTGTTCCAGAGCCAGTTGGAGGCAGTGGAGAGGGCGACACCACGGGAGCGGATGGGAAGTGGGAAGATCTAGGGTGAAAAGTCAGCCAATGTCCCGTGTGCTGAAGTGCATTGCTGGATCGGCTCTCTACGATCGGAAGTCGTTTCGACACGTCGAAGGCGACTAGAGATGCAGAGAAAGCGACTCAGCTGACGGAGAGACTTACCTCGCCGATGACGATCCAGGCACCTGGTCCCCAGGTGGAGGCGAAGAAGAAGATGAAGATCGCGATGAAGGCAATCTGGGCGTTGACGGCCGGGATGTTGTTGGCGACGGTGGTGGCGTCGGGTCCAGTGCCAACGGTGTGGGTGTGGCTGCAGAAATGTTAGCATATACTTCTTCAAGTCGGGGGCATCAAAAACCACGAACTTAAAGCCAACCGTCACGCCGACAATGGCGACAATGAACTGGCAGATCAACATGCCAAAGGCTCCCCACACCAGGAGAGGTCGTCGTCCCAATTTCTCGACGGTGTAGAAAGAGATGGGAGTGCTGCACACGTTGACCAAAGTGAAGATCAACGAGATGAGAAAGGTGTTCGAGATGGCGCCAGTCGACTGCAAGAATGGGGTGGAGTAGTAGAAGATGAAGTTCACGCCGGTCCACTGTTGCATCATCTGAAGGGAGGTTCCGAGGATAGTCTTGCGCAGGTTGGAGTTGCTCTTGAAGACGGATCCGCGGAAGCAGTTCATCCAGCCATTGAGCCAGCCGCCGACAGGGATGACGGAGCGCTCGTATTCCTCGTTGGCGACGATCTCAGCGAGCTCAGCCTCGATGTACTCGCTCTCACCTGGCTGACCACGGAGACGGGCAAGGGAAGCGCGTGCTTGCTCGACACGGCCACGCTTGACGAAGTAACGTGGAGAGTCTGGCAGGAAGAAGAGACCACCGCCGAGAATGAGACCCCATGCGAATTGGATGGCGATCGGGATGCGGTAAGAGCCGGTATCGGTTCGGTTCTCAGTTGCATAGGTAACGCACGCCGCGAGCAGCAGACCAATTGTAATACAAAATTGGTAGCCGGCGACGAGCGCTCCTCGAACCTTGCGAGGGCAAATCCTAAGGAATTCGCGTTAGAAAGCATGGAAAACAGTTAATAGGCTGAGAGCGACTTACTCTGACATGTACAGAATCACAATTGCGCTTTCAAAGCCGACCCCAAGGCCTGCAACGAGACGTCCAGCGACGATTAGACCGAGACCATGAGCGGCAGTCTGGAGAATGACACCTGGATGATTATGTCAGCCAAACCCCTTCATATGCGCCCCTCGACTTTCAGCTGATTCCACTTACCGATGATGTAGATACCGCAACCAACGATGACAGTCCATTTACGTCCGATGATATCCGCGACGTCACCAGCGATGAGCGCACCGAAGAAAGTACCAGCCGAGAGGATCGAGACGATGAGAGATTGGTAGGAGCCGCGGAGAGCATCGTGGTTTGGACCCATGATGATTTCGATGAAGACTTGAGAGCCAGTGACACCGTTGATGTATCCCGAGTCATAGCCAAAGAAGATACCTCCGAAGGAGGCGAAGGCGCAAATGAGGTAGGCCTTCCATGTCACTGGAGCCTCAATGCGATTGACATCGCTGGTCGCGGCGAGGGCGCCAGCAGGCATGGTTGCTGTTGTTGATGATCGACCTGTTGTTGTTGTTGTTGTTGATGCTGCTGAGGTTGCTGTTGGTGGAGGTTGTTGTTGTAGGTGTCGAGGGCAGGATCAGCGAGTGAGGTGTAGCTTCAAGAAGCCCTGCAGTCCAAGTGAAGGAAGGAGGTCGTCGAGGAGGAGCACACGATGTGAACGAAGCACATGAATGAAAGGGAAACACGCGGGTTAATAAGAGGCAGCTCCAACAAACGCGCCGTCTAGCTTTCGCGGGGACTGTGCCTCGCTCTGCACTAGCCGCTGCATGGCGACCGGACTCGATCAAGGGAAATTGCAATACAGGGCGCCTCACGTGCGCGACCAACGGAGCCGAAGTGATCCGTGCTCTGCATCTGGAGGGATCTGGAGAAAATCTGGGCGGTGGGGCAGCCGCGTCCGGCAGCCAATCACAGACGCAGGCGCGACTGGCGGCGCTGTTCACTTCGCACCCCTTCTCAAGCTTCAGCTGAGAGCCGACCGTTTATGCGACGTGGTTGGTAGCGAGGAACGTCCCATCAATTGCCATACCAAACCGCACTCAATAGTACCGCCTACTCGCAATTACCTTCCCCAGGCCGTCGTCCGGCCACGGTCGTGGAATGCGCAGACTCGGACGACGCGAATTGCTCACATCCGGCTTCATCAAATTCCAGCGGTCTCCCGGCGCACCAGCTGCTGCTCAGGCCATTGTCCGCCGAGGCCACGCTTGGAGACGCTTCGGCTGGACAACCGCTTGTGACTAGCTGCAAACCGGTCGCTTTGTCGGTGGGTTGCACTGCTTTGTCTCGCCCTTTCTGGACTGAAAGGAACTCGCGCAGCGCGTGGTCAGCTACAACAAACCCACAATGTACCGCGTGATGTACCTGATGCATCCTTGAATGCATGGCTGCCATTCAGTATTGGTCCCGTGGTGCGAACCATCGCCACTGAAGGACAAATCACGAAGCTCGCTCGTGCCCAGACGGGAATCTCATGCGGAAGCTTGAAGTGGTCTCAGACAGTCTAAGCTCCAACCTTGGGATCGAGGGCGAAAAAGGTAAATTGTATGATGTGCAGGTAGTGTTGTACTGACCGCCGCCGTGGTACGCTATATCGTTATACAGAGGCATTGTGTGTGTAACTTCGCTCTGCATAGCACATCACCAAACAACATGTTGTGCTCTCTCGCCTGGTGACAGCGACATGGGTGGCGACTCGTTACGGGACACAGTATTGCTGTCTAGGTTTGCTTGCCATCGTTTCGCCGGGTGCTCTGCCGAAGCCCTGAGCGCCGCAAATGCACTCCACTTCATGCACTACCACCGTAGCAAACCGTGCAAGCCAAGCTGGAGGTGTGATTTATTGAAGGCCCATATTCCCATTCGGGCGTCCGCGCCGTGCTGCCGTACAGTGCCACAGATCCCTCGAGCCGGGATCTCGAGCGCAAAATCTGACATGTGGCATCCAACAGCCTTGGCGAGCTAATAGCGGTAGTGTACTATTTCGACGCGGTATAGCGTGACACGAACGCCGGTGTCGCGAGCCTCGTACCTTCCAGACGGCTTCCACGACACATGAGATGCAAGGCTGGACAATGAGTCCGATCGAGCCATTGCGACTGCATTACGGTACTCGCCACTGGTACGATCCGGGCCATGTGAACCAAAGTTGATCCAGAACAAAGAATTGGGACAGAGAGGAACCACATGTTCTCCCAGACTCTTGGGTAAAGCCCACTCTCCGCTCCCCGGCCTCTCTCCTCGCGGTTGTGGATATCGGCTACATGTGGGTGTCACAACCGGGGCTCCGCGGGCGAGTCTCCACCAAAATTCTCGACCGCCGCGAATTCGGGCCGGTTACACATTCGGCAAGCACCAGGCGCTTCTGGAGGCTGGTGAACAGACGATCAGACCAGCGACGCCTCATGGTCGCAGAAGCGGCTTGGAGAAGTGACAAAGCAATATGCACCCCAGCTCATCTCCATGCAGTAGTGGGCATGGTCGGGAACGTCGATCGGCAAGCATGGCTGTACTGTAGAATTGATTTTGGAAGCTTCTCACCAAATTCACCATCAGTCGTGACCTGCTAGACTTACGTTTCATACTTTGGCTAGAAGACGAGTAGAACGCGCCAGCACTATAGAACTCATATTCATCTCGTCAAGACTTGCTTCGGCGCTGCAAAATTTGCATATTAGGCTTGCCGAGGCTACCAAAATCTGTCATACCATTCAAGAGTCTGCTGAGCAATTCTCCTTTTGATTGCCATGCGTACAGATGAAACGCAAACGTGGCTTGTGCTATACATTTGTGTTTGCTGTAGCGTAATATGCACCGTGGCAGCAGACCGGGGCCATGGGCAGCACCCAGGACACGATCCCGGTCCTCTGGTTGTCTATTAAGCTTTTCTGACCACGTTCCACTTGCAGCACTCATCGAAGGTGACGCCTTTCCCGCCGAAGATATCAAGCGCGCTTCCGATCGTGAGGTCAACCTTGCCGCTGCTGAGGCGTTCGACCAGCTCCAGGTCTTGAATGTTCCGGCCTCCGCCTGCATAAGTAACAGGAATCGTACAAATCTCAGAGAGAAATGTGACCAGCTTCTCATCAATGCCGGCTTGTAGTCCTTCGGCGTCTGCAGCATGGATCAGGAACTCACCGCAGTACGGCTCCAGCATGGAAATGTTGTCTACCACCACGTGTCAGCCCTGCTTAGTGCCTGCAGGTCATAGTAGCGTGAAGGCTCCTGCTCCTGATTCTTTGGTTGCTTACCCCTGTTGATCTCGAACTCGATGATGGTCTGCCATTTGTCCATGGCAACTCGCCATCCGTCACCGACTCGTCGGCAGCTAAGGTCGATCACGAGTTTTTCCTTGTCTCCGCTAAGAGCATCGAGAACTGATTGTAGTCTTTCCAAAGAGAAGGATCCGGACGGAAATAGAAATGAAGTGATGATGACCTACTGCGGAAGGTGAGCACGTGGTTCCTTCGAACAGAGACTGCTTGATATCATACCCTTTCAGCTCCAGCATCGATCCACTCCTTCGCATTCGTGTCTTTGATGCCACCGCCTACTTGAAGGCCATTTGGCCACGCTGATAACGCTTCACGAGCGGCTTCGTCATTTCCTGGCCCAAGCATGATGACATGGCCGCCCTTCAGGTCATTCTTTCGGTACAGGTCCGCGTAAAATGCAGAAGGATGTTCAGAGGTGAAGTTGGTTTTGAGTCCTGCATTGTCCGTTGATAAAGTGCCGCCGACGATCTGTTTCACGGATCCCGCATGGAGGTCTATGCATGGCCTGAATCTTGTCATGATTGCGGAGTCAATCAAAGTATCGTATATATAGAAAGCGTTGTCTTTGTTGGGACATGAAGCTTGCAGGAGATCTTTTTCTGAGGAAGGCGGGATGTCTTGGCGTCAGGCAAGCATCAGGCATCTTGAGATTTTTGACTTCTTCTCCCAGCCTTCAGCTCGTTCTGTTCGCCGCTTTTTGACAACACTGCGGCCGATCGCAATCTGAACTCCAAACATGGCGGTGACTTTGGGCAAGCGGAAACGACGTGCAGAGGTCACAAGGGAGAGCAAGCCGCCCGCGCAGGATAGCGATTCAGACGACGATGCAGAGGCAAGGGCTCTTTTCCAGCGCGCATTCGAGGCCAAATTTAGACCCCTGGAGCGGCAAGCGAAACCCGTTGAAGAGCCACAAGAAGACGAAGACGATGATGATGGAAGCGATATTGAATCAGACTGGAGCGGCTTAGACGAGAGTGAAGATGAGGTCGAGGTGATTGAACATGCGCAACCAAACATTGATGACATTTTCAGCGGCCGACTTCCTGGCAAAAAGTCTTTTATGGTACGTGTCCCGTCATCTTCGACGAGGTTTCAGAGCATCTAATGCGGTGGCAGTCATCTAAACCTCCCAAAGCAGACGACGAGATCAAAGTAGCGGCAAAGACTACAAAGCCAGCAGCAACCGAGGAAGATGGCACTGAAGCCACGAACTTGAAGCACGACCTTGCGCTGCAACGCCTTTTGAAGGAGTCTCACCTGCTGGATCCATCATCTTTCCGAGCAACTTCAGGGCCCGAGGGCAAAGACAGAATCAAGGCCCTCGATATGCGCTTGCGAGATCTTGGTGCCAAGACATCGGTGCTGCAGCAGGACAAGATGCCTCTAGCACATCGGAGAGGTATTGAGAGCAAGGCTGCGAATCGCGAGGCTTCTCGGAGAAAAGAAGCGGCTGAGAACAACGTCATCCTCGAGAAGCAGAAGTTCGGGCCCAAGACTCAGAAACGGCGAGAGCGCGGTGTCGGCGGGCCTGGCATCGGAAAGATGCAGGGTGGGACTTTGAAGCTGAGTGCGCGAGATATCAGAAGTATCGAAGGCTCGAAGCAGTCATCAAAGAAGGGACGCAAGAGGTGATGAATTGAAGATCGCCCTGCAGCACATGAAGACATCTGCTTCTTTGATGAGGAGGCAGTTGCCGGAGCATGTTGCGAATGATCTCCAGATTGCAGCCGCTGCTAGCATTAACTTCATTCCCAGGGTTTTGGCCCATCTCCAGAGTGGTGTGGTTCGCAAGGTCGATCTGACGCTGCCTCCGACTCTACCGTCGCGCGCAAGCATACATTGGGCAAATCAGGAAACACTGCACAGCGGAGGTGGGTAACTATGGAGTTGTCTTCGTGCACTTTCCATCTTTACGAGTGCGGCATATCGGACCGGCACTCCTCTGGAGCTTGAGCAGGGGAGCTCGAGCCTCCACATGCCGAAGAAGGCCCACAGTATCACCACCAAAGCCCGAGACGCGAGAGCACTCCACAGGCTCAATGTCAGTTACTGATATAGCCTGAATGGCGTTCAAAAAGACGGCTGCTGCTTGCACAAGACACTCGACAATCATCTTCAAACTTTCTTTCTGCGAACTCGTTACTTAGCATGGCACCAACAACTACCGTAAAGCTGGCTTCAGGCCATCAAATGCCGCTGGTCGGCTTTGGACTTTGGAAGGTTCCTGCTGAGAACGCTGCCGACACTGTCTACAACGCAATCAAAGTAGGCTATCGTCTTTTCGATGGTGCCTATGACTACGCAAAGTATGGACTCACTCGTTGCGCACGCCCCATGCACATGACATTGACTTTGCGACAGCGAGAAGGAGGCCGGGCAAGGAATCCAGAGAGCGATAAAGGATGGTCTCGTCAAGCGCGAAGATATCTTCGTCACGACCAAGCTGTGGAACAACTACCACTCAAGAGAGCATGCCATCCAGATGGCAAAAGCTCAGAACGAGGTTTGGGGCCTGGGCTACATCGATCTCTATCTCATTCATTTTCCTTTGTCCTTGAAGTACATCTCGCCAGACGAACTCAGATACCCTGGGTGGTGGATGGACGCAGACCACAAGGACATCCAGCTTGCCAAAGTTCCGATCCAAGAAACATGGCAAGCTCTTGAGGAGATCGTCGACGCTGGAATCGCGAAGAGCATTGGAATCAGCAACGCTCAGGCGCAACTCCTCTACGATATTACTTCATATGCAAAGCACCCCATTTCAAGCTTGCAGATCGAGCATCACCCTTACCTCGTGCAGCCTGAATTGACCGAGCTGGCGAAGGAACTCGGCATCGTCGTCACGGCATACTCTTCTTTCGGACCACAATCTTTCCTGGAACTTCCGGCAGCTTTCCGTGAGCGAGCCAAGGATATCCCTCTGCTGTTCGACGCGGACGTAGTCAAGAAGGCTGCTGAGCGCACAGGGAAGACACCGGCGCAAGTGTTACTTCGATGGGCCACCCAAAGGGACATTGCTGTCATTCCGAAGTCGAACAACGTCAACCGGCTGCAGCAAAATTTGGAGGTCGTTGATTTTGATCTTACGCAGGAGGAGATCAAGGCCATTAGTGCGCTGGACAAGGGGCTGAGGTTCAACGATCCTGGATTCTATCTGCACAAACCACTGCGAATCTTCGCGTAAACACCAACATGCGGATTTTATCGAGCACGTCAGAAATAGACTTGCGTGACGGCACCCAGCAAAGTTCGCCTTGGTTGCCGTGGATAGAGAAGCACGATAGTATGTATACTCACCCCATATCAATGCATGAGTCCCGATATCTGTGCCAAGCCTCATTCTTTGGTAAGTTCAGATATGCCAGCTCCAGCTACTCACAGTCAGAGCAAAAGTAATCGACCCACCTCACAAGAACCCACCTCCATTTAGCGCATCATAGATTACTATACCGTAGGATTCCCAACATGCTCATCCTCTTCGTCTTTTGCCGAGATGGACGCCCTCCGGAAACGGTTCGCAATTCAGGAAGACCCCAACCGGCCTGTGCCCAAGGAAGTTCATGGATGGAGGATATATGCCTCAGCAGCGTCTGCTGCGACAGCTGCAGCCATGCTGGGCTACGAGACCGCATTCATCGGAGGCGCCATAGCGCTTCCCAGCTTTCAAAGGGAATTCGGGCTGGATGATCACGGCAAGCAGACAAAATTGATCGCCACTATTGTCTCGGTCCTAATCGGCGGCGCTTTTGCCGGAAGCATACTTGCCTACTTCCTCACAGAAAGATTCGGGCGCAGATTCGCCTTCATGTGCGCAGGCGTGTTCACGATCGTCGGCGGTGTCCTGCCTGTGGTCTCTGATGGAAGTCGTTCTATGCTGTACGCTGGACGCATCATTACTGGCCTTGGCATAGGTTTCGCAACAATGGTGGTGCCAGTCTATATCGCAGAAGCTGCGCCATCGCTCATTCGGGGCAGGCTCGTTGGTATCGCGGATATCAGCGCAATGATGGCGCAGACCGTGGGCTTCTGGATCAATTATGGCGTCAGAGTGAACATCGAGCCTACCAGGAAGCAGTGGCAGATCCCTTTTGCGATTCAGATGGTCCCAGCTGGCTTGCTGCTTATCAGCTTGCTCTTTATGAGAGAGTCCCCGCGGTGGTCCGTGAAGAAGGGACGAGAAGCGAAGGCTCTCAAAGATCTTGCTTGGATTCGTCATTTACCCGAGGACCACGAGTACGTGCAGTGGGAGATGATGGAGATCAAATCGCAGGCTTGCAACTACGGATCTGGACTTCAGGGAGCGAAAGCCATGTGGAAGGAACTGACAGCACATGGCATGCGCAGAAGAGTTGCCATGGCTGCAAGCACAAAGTTCATGCACACCCTGACTGGGTACGTTCTTGGCTCCACCTCACTAGCAGACAATGGCTAACAGGCAGATAGGATATCGGCTTTGACCACCTACAGTCCACTCATTTTCCGCAACCTCGGTTGGAGAGGACCGACAGACGACCTCTTCTTCACCGGTCTATTCGGCATTGTGAAGGTCGTCTGCACCTTGGTCTTCGTTCTGTTCCTAATCGACACATGGGGAAGACGCAAAACGCTTCTGACCGGGAGCGCTATCATCGTTTTCTGCCACTTATACATCGGAACATACTGCAAACTCAGTGGATCTTTTGAGCATCCAGCGGCTAGGGATGCGGGCGCCTACTCAGCTCTGGTCATGATCTTCCTCTTCACCGGCTCCTTCGCCTTCAGCTGGAATGTCTTCCCATACGTCTTTGCTTCCGAAATCTTTCCGACCAGGCTGAGAGCCTTCGCGGTGACGATCGTGAACTTCGTGCAGTGGATCATGCATTTTGCGATTATGTACACCATACCCTATATGTTGCGGGATCTACAATATGGCATGTTCTTTTTCTTTGGGTCCGCGACACTGATCTCGACAGTCGTGGTATTCTGCGTATTTCCGGAAACTAAATCGTTCCCATTGGAGAAGATGCACCTCATCTTCAACGGAAGCCCCTGGGCGAGGACTGCCAGGAAGAATGGCGAGAGACTCCTCGCGGATGAATTGGCTGTTGAGAAGGCGAGGGTCGATGCTGGAGAGGTGGAGCACATTGATATTGAGGTCATACAGAAGGGCGAGGAGCAGCGTCCCTGCAAGTGATCCACAGCGGAACTGTCATTGGAGCATGCTTTCGATTTTCTTTCTTACTACTTGATACAGCAGCATAGAGATAGACATCGTCGACTAATATTGATGCCTCAGGTTTTGCCAAGGCCTGTTGACCTTGCACCCAGCTCTGAGCAGATCTTGGTCTGCCATCGTCAACAATCGAAATGCAAGATAACCATCGACTCTTTGCCATCACGCTCCGCAGATAGAGCAGGCTGCGCCTCAGCGGCTTTGTACCACTCAGAACGCCGTCGAGGGCAGATTCGCTGCTTCGAAGAGCCGCCACAGCGCCTTGCTGGTCACATACCTGGACTCGTCTTCAGGACCGCGTGAGCATACCATCTGTCCAAACCCCGAAGTGGCCTTCTCGAAGAGCGGAAGCTAAAGAGGCATGCTCAAGACCACAAGCCCGGGGCAAAGACTGGTCTGGATCTCTCAATGGTGTTTCCGTGAAGATCCGGACTTCGAGAAAACAAGCTCTATACAAGCAACCGATGACATTGGCTTAAGTCCTATACCGACATTGCTTGGCTGTGATGTCGCTGCAATTCGACCTTACAGAGCAAAGCCAGGCTGATCCTTGAAGCGGCTGTGCTTTGTAGCTGAACCGCCAGTTCTTTCTGTGAAACATTGACATACTCTGTCATCACGCCCGGAGACTGTCACCTGTCACCTACATCAGGCGACTACACACTTGATCAGTAGGAACAGCCCAGCATGAGCCTGCTGACTGGACCAGCGGGCTTGCTGGTCTACATTGCTTCCCAAAATAGAGCTCGGAGTTGACGAACTTAGCCCACGCGCGGGCGGTGTTCGGACATGTCACTCATGTCAACACCTAGAACATGGGGATTGGGCTTCTACTTTCCCGTAAAAGATCAAATGGATGATATGGAGACTACAGCAACAGCGTCCATCACCATCGAGCGATGCATCCAGTTCGCTGCCTTCAATTCGACCTCGCAGAACAAGAGAATCGCTATGCGTTTGTAATGAATGGCGCCTCGTGGTATAGACGTCTAAGAAGAATCCGAGCCAACACTCGCCCCGCACATCCAGGTACCGAAGCTTGGGCCTGCAGTTCAGAGTTCGAGATCATCGTTCAGCTCAGCATGGGACAGGCTTGTCGATGCGATTGGGACCCCTGCTTTCGCGCGCAACGAACTTTTGCATCGCGGCATCACTAGGCGCATCCTCACATCACTGTGACACGTCTGAGCCTTTGGAAGCCTTAATGATCGGCCGGATCGCCTCGGATGAGGAGGAGACACCATCATCAGGCCAGTTGCACTGGCTTGGCTCTCAATTGCCGAAGCATTGAAGACCACACAGACGAGGCGTTAGTATGTGGTTGGCATGTCTTTCCTGGGAGGAAAGGCCAGGCCTGGCTTGCATTGAGTCTGAAGCGTGCTTCTTCGAACCCTAAGCTGTCGACAAGCGCTCGATTGAGTAATAGAGCAGGGACAAAAAAAGACGCGAGATGTTGACGGACATAGAGATGGTTCGCATGAGCCCGCGAGCTTGCATACAAAAGTACCTGAGCCCGCTCTCGATTGCTCGGATCATTTCTACACCTCAAGCACTGGCTCCTAGCGAAGCACATCGAACAAATACCAGACTCCGACAAGCTTCGCAAAAGAGCACTTCAACGCAATGCATACCAAACAAATTGTGGTACTGGCCCTTGGACTCTTAGTCCCAACCATCGTGTCTAAGCCAACCGTACTTGTAAGGCTTTCACCCAGACTCGCAAGCCAAGCTGATCAAGTCAGAATCCGGAGCTCGTCGTTCGCGACGTCAACCAAAATCTAGAAGCACAAGGCATCTTCGAAGATGGTGTCGACCTGAAGAAATACCCACCATTCTGGCCTTGCCCTCGAAGCGATCCATATTGCAATTGGAGCCCGCATCCTGACGAGCCATGTCCGGGTTGGCAATGTCCTTGGAGCAATCCAAAATGCTGTTTTCCACGACCTCAGCCTAAACCAGTGTGTCCAGATTGGTACAGTAAGTACGAATTCTCTGAGATTTTATGATATAGCTGCTGACGCCACGGTCACTATCAGATTGTCCTTGGTACAGTAAGTAAATCTCCCTGAGAGTCACCAAGTCGAGATATAATCACACAGCAATCGTGCGGTATCACCTGTATGCGTGCAGGATACTAGCCTTTTGTTGCTATCTCGCTTTGCTGATCCTACAGCATATCCGCTGACTTCGCGGCTCTTCAGATCCTGGCTGTTGTCGCTATGATCCACAGCCCGGCCCTTATCCAAGACCAAATTGCTATGGTGTAGGTAACTGCAATAGTGATGGTGAGTTACCCCCCGAATGTTCTCCTTGGCGTCTATGATACGGAACCCTGACTCGTTGAACCAGACTGTCAAGGGAGCAACTACCAGCCATTCGCTCCAGGCGGTACATGTACAACGCCGGAGCACTATGGTTGCCCCTGCACTCAATGTGGCCAGGCGTCCAATGTCTTCAAGATCGGCAGCTGTTATGCAAGCAATGGGTGCAACGGAGTACCGGCATACGACTTTGGAGGTGGAGGGGTTTGTACGGGTGGACAGTATAGAGGTTGCTACTGCGACCTCTAGCGGTGTCCGGTCCATCTCTCAGCTGAGAAGCGTGCAGTGTGAGTTGCGTCCGGAGTTGTGAGGCAATTGGCATGTGAAATGAAAAGTGGGTCCGGACGGGCGCTTCCGTCTGCGACTTTGCCACTTTCCGCGGTGCGATTGTTCAGCTTGATTGCTAGTGAAAATCGAGATGTGAATAAGAAGTAAGTGAGAAGTGGCGGCCATTGAGTATATTGCACTTCACATACACGAACATGATGTGGACGTCTCGCGTTGAGTGAGCGGGACTAAGCCGATCAAGTCGCAGAGAGCACGATCTGCTCCAGTGACGCTATTCGAGCCAACGGCTAAGATGAATCTTAGACCGTGCAAGCTGATCGTCGATAGCGACCGCGCATTTGCTCTCCTTTGCCCAAATCTGCCTGACTAACTGAAGCTGGCTACGTACCCTGCGCCCATACCGTCCAGGAACTCCTCCGCCTCAACCAAGATCCTGGCGAAGCCACGCGCAAAGATCTAGAAGCTCTATCCCGATGAACGGGAAAGTTCTCTCGCCACTGTTTCTGAGAATAGACATCCTGGTGAATGCAATTACCTACCGATCGCTCACGAGTTTGTGATGCCTTTAATGCTGCTTGCCGTAGAAGTGTTCCCCACCTGGTGCACAGCATCACGTGATGCACAGCATCCTTCAGAAATCTCTAACCAGCAATTACTCTAATATCACGACCAAAACTACAGTAATACCTCTAAAACTTGAGGACAAGGTACATTCGAATTTGCTCTTTCAATTAAGATAGGTCATAGCCTTCTAATTTCTTAGGGAGATCTCTTTTCCTCTGTGGCCTTGCTGAGCTTGATAGGATAGGCTTCTTTGTTGGAGTCACTACAACAGTGTCAACCTCCGGTTGTTTGAAGACAACACTCTTTAGTGGGTTCCTTGGCTTCTTTACTGACTCCTGTAGGCTCTCTTTTAGTTGTCTCATAGACTGTTGGACCTCTTTGTCTCTCTTCTTTTTAGCGGCCTCTTTAGCAGTAGCCTCCTTCTTCTTCTGCAAAGCTCTTGCCCTTTCCAACTTACGTTGTTCAGTAGCAATCTTTTTAGATAGTGCATCTACCTTCTTCTTCTCATTATCAGCATCTTTTTGGGCCTTTGCTGCTGTATTCTGAAGCTGTGTCTGTGCTTGGAGGTCACCTACAGCCTTCAACTTAGAAGGGGAGTAGATTACTGCACCACCTGCATTCAAATCTCTCCAATTGTCCATGAATGACTTGCCTCTCTTATTATGATTCTTCTGATCCCACAGGGCCTGCCTCATGCCGTTGTTCTCAGCTTTGAGGAGTTGGTTTTGTGTCTCCAGTTTGAACATCCTTGCTTGGAGGCCTTTGAGCTTCTTCTCCACCTCTTCATCCATCACCTCAAGAATAAGCCCTTTGAACATGCTTCTAAGGAGTCTCATATCCGGAATAGATCCTGTAGAGCTATTGGAGGTAGGCCTACTATCTTCATCCGGTAGTGGATGTTGATCTTCAGGATTGAAGATACCTAAGATCTCTGAAGGTTCTAAGGGACAGATACCAGTTTTCTTGAACCCAGAGAGGATGTTTTTCTCCGTAAAGGCCGTATTCCAAGCTGGCCAGAAGAGCCTGAAGAAGTCTCTCTTCCTTACTGAAGAGATGCCCTGGGCCCTGAAGGTGTACAGATTCAGCTCATGTGAATATGCTGTAGATAGTGGGCTAAAGAGAGATACATCCAACGGTTGTAACCTATGAGTAGAGTGTGGTGGGTAGACACCTAGCATAATCTTGTGATCAATAGCCCACTGAATGAACTTCATAGTAAGGTGTGATCCATGGCCATCCACTATTAATAGCCTCCACTTCCTCCTAGCCTTATCCTTTGAGAACTTCTCAAAAACGGTAGTAAGCCATGCAAAACCTAGCTCATCGTTCGTCCAGCCGGACTCAGAGGCAGCCCAGTATACCTTATGTTCATCCGGATTAAAATCCTGCAGCCAAGTATCCTGTAGATTGCCAGGCATTGCCTTGTATATAAGCGTTGGAGGGAGAGCTGTACCGTCTGCACAGATGCCTGCAACACAGGTAATCCATTCACGGTTGCCATCATGCTGATTGCCTAGCAATCTCTTCTTCTCAGTAGCCGCTTTTGTGAAGATCCTCTTGGATTTGTTCATAAAGCCGATCATGAAGCCCTTTTCGTCCATATTGTAGATGTTCTCAGGATCTATCTCATATTCCTTAATCTTCTGCATCAAGAGATCAAAGTATTTGCTGTAGGACCAGTAGGAATCGGCTTTGTATCGTAAGGAATCAATAGGAAGGAGATATCGTGATTGTATGATATTCTTCCACCTCTTAACAAATCTGCTGCACCAGTT